>JADDOH010009662.1:0-26839 GCA_016648135.1 Agrypnia vestita | reverse complement strand
CGTTTGTTCACAATCTTCAAATATGTGTGAAATACATAACGCAAATTTTCTTACTTGGACCAGCAAATTTCTTACTAGGACCGCAAAAAATGTTGATTTTTTTATCGCAATGCCAGTAAATTTTCTCACTTGGACCAGCAAATGTCTTACTTGGACCGCAAAAAATGTTGAATTTCTTTATCGCATTGCCAGCAATCGACCATGCTGTATGCACACTGAAAAACCGATGGTTAAATTTCATCGCGTTTGTTCACAATCTTCAAATATGTGTGAAACACATAACGCAAATTTTTTTACTTGGACCAGCAAATTTCTTACTAGGACCGCAAAAAATGTTGATTTTTTTTATCGCAATGCCAGCAAATTTTCTCACTTGGACCAGCAAATTTCTTACTTGGACCGCAAAAATTTTGAATTTTTTAAGCGCATTGCCAGCAATCGACCATGCTGTATGCACACTGAAAAACTGATGGTAAAATTTCATCGCATTTGGTCACAATCTTCAAATATGTGTGAAACACATAACGCAAATTTTCTTACTTAGAGCAGCAAATTTCTTACTAGGACCGCAAAAAATGTTGATTTTTTTATCGCAATGCCAGTAAATTTTCTCACTTGGACCAGCAAATGTCTTACTTGGACCGCAAAAAATGTTGAATTTTTTTCTCGCATTGCCAGCAATTGACCATGCTGTATGCACACTGAAAAACTGATGGTTAAATTTCATCGCGTTTGTTCACAATCTTCAAATATGTGTGAAACACATATCTTAAATTTTCTTACTTGGACCAGCAAATTTCTTACTAGGACCGCAAAGAATGTTGAATTTATTTATCGCAATGCCAGCAAATTTTCTCACTTGCACCAGCAAACTTCTTACTTGGACCCCAAAAAATGTTGAATTTTTTTATCGCATTGCCAGCAATCGACCATGCTGTATGCACACTGAAAAACTGATGGTTAAATTTCATCGCGTTTGTTCACAATCTTCAAATATGTGTGAAACACATAACGTTAATTTTCTTACTTGGTCTAGCAAATTTCTTACTTGGACAGCAAAAAATGTTGAATTTTTTTTATCGCATTGCCAGCAATGGACCGTGCGGTATGCACACTGTTAAAATGACGTTTAAATTTCTTCGTGTTTGGTCACAATCTTCAAATACGTGAGAAACACATAATGCAAATTTTCTCACTTGGACCAGCAAATTTCTTACTTGGACCGCAAGAAATGTTGAATTTTTTTTATTGCATTGCCAGCAATGGACCGTGCGGTATGCTCACTGTTAAAATGACGTTTAAATTTCATCGCGTTTGTTCACAATCTTCAAATATGTGTGAAACACATAACGTAAATTTTCTTACTTGGACCACCAAATTTCTTACTAGGACCGCAAAAAATGTTGAATTTTTTTATCGCATTGCCAGCAAATTTTCTCACTTGGACCAGCAAATATCTTACTTGGACCGCAAAAAATGTTGAATTTTTTTATCGCATTGCCAGCAATCGACCATTCTGTATGCACACTGAAAAACTGATGGTTAAATTTCATAGCGTTTTTTCACAATCTTCAAATATGTGTGATGAAACACATAACGTAAATTTTCTTACCTGGACCAACAAATTTCTTACTAGGACCGCAAAAAATGTTGAATTTTTTTATCGCATTGCCAGCAATCAACCATGCTGTATGCACACTGAAAAAGTGGTGGTTAAATTTCATCGCGTTTGTTCACAATCTTCAAATATGTGTGAAACACATAACGTAAACTTTCTTACTTGGCCCAGCAAATTCCTTACTAGGACCGCAAAAAATGTTGAATTTTTTTATCGCAATGCCAGCAAATTTTCTCACTTGGACCAGCAAATCTTACTTGGACCGCAAAAAATGTTGAATTTTTTTATCGCATTGCCAGCAATCGACCATGGCCGCGCGTTCAAACCATTCGACCGATTTACATGATCTTGACGCTGACTATCCGTTCGCTAGGCCGGTGCCGCCCCCCAAATACGAGCGCCCTAGGCCATCGCCTAGTTTGCCTATATGAACGTGTACGGGCGACCTCTAGAGACGTACCGCAGCGTGTGTGGTGTTCGCGGGTGGAGGTTTCCAGACCTGTACGGGTGACCGCAGAAGAATTGAAATTCGATTCTTTTTGTCTCTGCGACCGCGACGGACAAATCTGTGTCTCTGCGTGTGTGGTAGGGATGGGTAAGTGAAAAAAAATATATCGAATCGATATTCAAAAAAAGTATCAAAATAATCGATATACACTGAATAAAATATATCGATAAGTATCAATATTATTTTCAAAAATGTAAGGGAAATAAGCTTTTGGCGACCAAAAAAATAAAAAAAGGTCACCGGAAAAAATATATCGATTAACCGAGAAAAATATCGATGAGCAAAATAAAAAGGTAACCTAAAAAAGGTCGCCAAAAAAATATCGAAGAAAATATATCGATATATCGGGAAAAATATATCGATATATCGGGAAAAAACTATCGATACATCGAAAAAATATATCGATGACCAAAAAAAAGGTCATCAAGAAAAAAATATCGATTATCCCAGAAAAAATTAAGATATATCATATATCGCGAAAAAATATATTGACTATATATATTATTTATTTATTTGTTTACGCCCATTAGGTATAGGCTTTTACGTAAAGGATATAAATTAAATTTCAAAAAGCACATACATTAAACAATATCTGTATGGCACCAAAACTTGAGTATAAAAGTTAAAAATATAAAATATTAAAGAGCAGCAATGTGTATAGGCTTTTACATAAAAAATATAACATAAAATTAAAATGAATATACATTAAACAATATAAGTTATAAGTAGCAAAATATAAAAGTATCAGGAATAGCACCAAAACATGAGTCTAAAAATTAAAAATATAGAGTAACGAGCAGCAATGTGTATAGGCTTTTACATAAAAAATATATCATAAAATTAAAAGAACATACATTAAACAATATAAGTTATAAGTAGCAAAATATAAAAAGTATCAGGAATAGCACCAACACATGAGTATAGAAATTAAAAACATAAAGTACAGAGCAGCAATGTGTATGAAAAATATATATTACCCACCATTACATGTATATATTAACAGTTGAAGTCAGTAACGAAGCAGTATTGCCTCTTTAAGTGTAAACTTTACTTTCTCCAGACTGTCGACAAAAATGTCAACCATATATTATATTGAATATATATATATATATATATATATATATATATTGATATTTTTTACCCATCCCTAGTTTAGTTTCAAGCCATGTATTCACTATGGAACAAATTGCCCCTCAACATCACGCGTGGCATAGAGTCTACGTGACGTTGCAACGTCGCGCATTGTTCCGCGACGTCGTGCACAACATAGCGGAGCATTTCTACGTGTCGCGGCAACGTTGCTATGCGCACGGTACCCGAGCGAGCTCACGGCGACATCACGCTTTGCGTCAGTACCACGTGGTCAGTGAGTGCGCATGCGCTGTATCCGTCAACACGTCATTGAAGTGGGGAAACGAAATTGTTCTCCAACTCATCGCGCTCTACCAAAGCCGTACAATTTTGTGGGACACTTCAAACCGTGAATATAAAAATAAAATGATGGGCCAACAGCGTTCCTTAATATCGTCTTGCTTGGCTATGGAAGGCCCGATTATTTGTAATAATTTTCAAAAACAGTTGTTGTCATTCGAGTGAAATTGGCAAAAGATCCGTCAGACATTCGAAGATCGCATAGAATATCCATCCTTCTTTCTCTTTGCAGTAAATAATTTCATACCCATCACCTTTTCCTCCTTTTACGTTTCGAAAACTCGTTAAAATAAATAGATACGCAGCTGTCATCATAACCTCATCGGGCGACATTTCCGCGACAAGTGATATGTGAATCCCGATGTGTACACTAGGATGTCCCGTCCATGTACGAGAAAAAAAAATTTTGAGCTCCACAATCGCAAGTGGTGTCAAATTTTGCGTAAATTTACACAAATTGTGAAAAAGGTAAAAAAAACTAAAATTGTTTATTATCTTGAGGGCTCTACCGAGCTTTGACGTTTTGTAAATTTTACGTTTTTATAGACCTTTTGCCTAAAATAAAAAAAAATCAAGTTTAAAAGGTAGTTTATTGTTGAAATTAATGAAACAAAGCACAAGAAAATAAAATAAATAAAATATAGATAATAATTAATGACAAAAACTAAAAGTTTTAACTTATTTTTGTGTCCAAAATTTGGCATTTCTGCTCGAGATTGCATCCCGGTTCTAATAAAGCCATCTCTAGAAGTAACGTCAGTTACACTTTGTGATGCGTCTGTTATAGGTCTCTTAGGACCCAAAGTGCAACCATCTTAGGCCAAGAATAAATGACGAAGGGGTAACTCATTGACATGCATCATACAAACACACCATTGTAACGGTCTCTCCAAATACTCCTCTCAATATTGTATCACGCCACCCTTCCAATCGGTGTTAGTTGCAGTTCCGTCACATTCAACGCAAATCACGTCATCTTAATTGCAACCTCGACCCTCTACTTTGTCTACTACTACTACTAGTTGTGATCAAAATAAGATTTCCCTTTGCAGTGCCACGTCTTTCAGTATTGTGTGTCCCAAATAAATTGATCCAGGTTGTGCTAAAATTGAGATGTGGTCTTCTAAAATTTCTTTGCGATGGTCTTTTCATCCATAAAAGTAAATGCATTTTATATCTATACCTCCAATATATTTTGAAGTTTCCGGGCTTTAGATACATCTCTGTAGATCTTATAACCTTAACTGTAATCTTAACCAGAGTTAAATCTTCGGTAGAAACCAAGCCGACGTCAGCCAACACCGTAGAAGCAACAGCAGCAGCAGATCGCGTCGATAAACCATATCTATCACAGACTTTAGCAACTGTTGGCAATGGCAATGTATTCCAATTCGCCGTTTAAGTTGATGGTGTCTCTGTCGAGGGCGTGTTTGTCGGGGATGCCTCTGTTATCGGAATCTCTGAATCTTCATCACAATTTGCTGAGACAGAATCGGTTTCTTGAGTAGAACACGATTTTTTTGTTAGCCTTATTGACTCTTCAATTTACCTCTGCTGTCGTTTCCTTAATCTAGCCGTTTCTTTTTTATCAAAACCGCTTATAACCATTTTCCTATCATTTATTTGATCCAATAAAAACTTCTCTCATTGATGTGAACTTTCTTCGGTTTTAAACACGAAAGAGATTCAAATGAAGTGCATTTACAAGTAGAAACGTCAAAAAGCTTCTCAGATGACTTTAAAAAACATTTCAGTTTATTTTCAAAACTATCATTTTGTTTGCTTTTGGGGTATCTTTTCAAATTGAGATACTTTTCGAAATTGGATTTCACTAATTAACTCGTTCCTTAGTTACAAAGTTTTGGTCCACATATTGTTAATCTATTAGGAAACAATCACATATATATCTGATTTGGATGGATCTTTAATTTCATACTTCATTTATATTTCAATTTCAGGTCGTTCTTGACAAATAAAATAAATTAAATGACGTCCCTCATAGTTGGTAGCTGCTGATTGTCAAGTTCCTTGTATGGTCCAAACATAGCATAAGTAGTCTGACTACGCCTCGAACTTCTTATTTAAAAATTACGAATCCGTTTTTAACACTGTAGTCGGGGCTGCCCACAACTGTAACAATCGCAATGGTACTTTTATGGCATAAAAGTTATTTTACCTACGAAGAAAACACTCGCGAGTCAAGTCAAGAAAGTCCTCAAAAACAAGTTCAAACTTGAGGGTATTTGCAGGTTGAAACCTAACAAATTCGAAGTCGCTGGTAACGTGTTGTTACATGAAAATCGAAACGTCATGTATGATTTACATCTAAATAGAACAAAAAGTAAATATTTTTTTGTATTTAGTTCAGGAGCCAAAATTGAGGATAGCGAAATATCTTCATAAAAATGACAATTTTTCAAAACTTTGTAGATCGGTAGAACCCTAAAGATATAGTTTTATTTTATTTTTAAAATTATTTTGGTAATATACGCTTAATTACGCAAGTTTTGTAAGGTCTTGTGTTAAGGTGACCAAAAATTTTACGTCAAATGACCGCGTCATTGTCCCCGAAACATGAGCGTAGTTGTTGATGCGACATGCCGCTCGGAATGTTTCGCGATTTGTCCCCTAGTGAATACATGGCTTCAGTTTGTTTCCGGCCGTTCCGGCGTCATGCCGCGAGTGCTGGGTGCGACACCGCAACAGATGACAGCTGACAGATGTGACACGCGAACACAATTGAATGCCGTCTGCCATTTTGAATAAAATATTTGACATATTATGCAATGTCATGCAAAAACCGTAGTTGAAAAAGGTGATCCTTCTAAAGTATAGTATTATAACGTGTATATGAATATATACATATAATATATTTATATAAAATCTTTAACGCGTGCAATGTCATATAAAACAACGCTTAAGCAGGAAATAAAAATAAACACACAAAAGAGCTTTAGAAAATAGTATCCTATAATCGTATAAAAATATGCTTTTCAAACATGCGACTAGTACAATTCGAAAATCGTAGTAAGACTCAGGCCCCAGGTACGATACGAGCGGCGAGCGGCAGAGCGGCAGACATAGACAAGAGTGCCGCTCTTAGTTTAAGTTACATTGAAAAAAAAAATATTCTTCAATTGCAAGTTCTTCACTCTGCACGGTTCAGCGACTCTTCCTTGTTTTCTAATAATACTATTGTACATTTAGGCAGCAAGTATGCCAACAGAATTCCAAGATGTCCACTGCCGCAACAAAAATCGATAACCCTATTACCATCTTTCGCTAATTTCATAACAGCAAGCGCTACATTTTCCAATTGTTGGGTTTTACGCTCCATCCTTTTATCCGGAAGATGGCCTCCGTGGGGATTTGCATCAGAAGGCTGATACTGAGACTGAGAAGACACTAAGAAGACTAATAGCCAATCTATTTTACAATCCGTATCTTCGGGATTGCTTAAATTTAAGAGCAATTTCATATCACCTGCAATGAGATCCAACGCTGATTCCACATCGTATTCTTTGGTGAAAAGCCTCTTTTTTGGATTACTTCGCTTGGGATCACACTTGTAAAGGCTGATATCCTTAACTTCTGGCATTGTATATATTATATTAAATGTATTGAGATTACACTGTTGAATACAGTCAGCGAATAACTTTGACAAAAATCTGTTAATTACTTTAAATGCATCAAGAGATTTAATGTTAAACCATTGGCTTGTTTTTGGTAAATAATTTTTTACTGTGTCTTGCCCTAAAATGGGAAATGTTAAGTTATAACATGGATATAAAATTAAATCAGCCAATGTAAGGAACGGACCTTCAGCAAATAAATGTTCCAGCTCTAAATCATCAATTGGTGTGGAGCTGTCTATATACTTTGGTCTATTTTTTGACCTCCAGTTTCTGTACTTAACATTTGTTCTCAATGTAGATTGTTTGACTTTTTCAGAATCACTCGGCAGTAATTCAGGTTGGTTGTTTACAAAAATAGTTTTTTGGGCTTCATACGATTTACTGGCAGCTTCGCGTGCCACTTTGTATACATTGTGAACCCTCAAGGGTTGTTTTAAATGTTTTTCAAATCTAGCCACATTATTTGGAATCTCGAAAGTATCATCACTTTCGACAGGAAGGTGGCCACATCTTGTTTCGATAATATTTCTAGTAGTGTCCAATATTTCTATTTCACAAAATTTTGTCCAAACAGAAACTTCATTAGGGGCTTGCAAACAACCAGTCCTGAAACCCAAAATCCCTTTCGGGTGCTCTACTTCTAGAGGTGGAGACTTCCTACATTTACAAAGAAAGCGGGAAACTGCACACAAACCAGTTATAATGGTGGCGTCCGTAAATACGGCAGGCAGCTTACATGAACTAACCTGCCACGGCAAATCGCCTTTTTTCACGACAGTATGAGGAATATCTTCAAGGTTTAATTTTATATAATTTTCTCTGCATTTAACTTTTGTTTTTACAAATTGTATCGGAACTTCTATTTGGCAAAATTTATATACGCAAAGTACAATTAGTGTTTCCAAGGAACATTATTTATTAAAAAACGTGTCGATTTGACATATCAAGCGGTAAATTATGCAAAAAATAAGAAAGGCTGTAAAATAAAAAGTGTAAATGCTGCGATACATGTAATAAATAAAATAGTAACTAAGATGCGTGAAAAATAAAAATAATAATATAACTAATAAGATCTATTGTATCGGGAGAGGATAAAGCTTCAACACTGGTCGCTTGAAAAAATCGGATTCGGTTTTCACTAAAGCAACTCTCACCACATTATCAGAGCCTGGATATATCTGAGTGATTACTCCTAACGGCCAGATAAGCAGTGGTCCCTTATTCTGACCCACTAGAACAATTTTACCGAAGGTGATGGGATTATCTGGAGAACAACATTTTTGTCGGACTTATAGAGTATATAAATACTCTAGATACTATTTTTTCCAATATGATCTGACTAAGGCCCGGTTGTTTCAAATTCGATCAAAGTAAGCGTAGAGTTTAAACTGAAATTTTTAGTACTTTTTCAAAAACGGGTTGTTTCAAATCGGATTAAGCGAAATCTGTCAGAGAATTCTGAGTGGAAATTTTAGATTAAACTCTCGGTCAGAGTCGCACATGCGCACTGCGCAATGTAATTGACATCGGTCAATAAAATATTTTTTTATTAATTTTTCGACATTTTACATACAAAGTGTCGAAATGTACAATATTATGTAGGGTGACACAGGCTTTTCTGACGATCGACTGATCCTACAGTATATCCTTAACAGGAGAAGTAATTTCCTTAGATCTCGAACAATACTTTTTTGTCAGAAGAAATTGATTTTTCCGCAACTCTAAATGAATTTTACTGCAGGGCATTGTCGACAATATTTTTTTTCAAGGTTTCTATTTCACTCGGGTTTTGATAATTTTACATTTATATCCATGAAAGGTGCATAGGTGATTTATCTGGAACACTGCTTCTTGGACTGCGGATAGTGTCAGCCATTACCAGAGCAATGGCTGACCACAGACCACATTTTAGTCAGCCGAAGAGCACTATAAAAATCAGAAATATATTTGTCATTATGTCCAAACAAAATATCAAGTTACGACAAACGGTACTAGTTACCAGATTTGGTAATTGCTATATTGTAGGAGAGCGGAACTATGCCCTCAAACCAAATGTACAGCAATTTTTAATGCTACAATGGGCCTGAAGGCCCAATTTTAATTGCGGTCCGACAAGAACACCTAGATTTTAAAGAAATCAGAAAGATGTATTGCGACCTCACCGGGAATCGAACTCGGAATTCTCAGTATGCAGAGCCAGTGACATGGCCACTGGTTTGGTCATGTGGAACAGATGAGCAAAGAAAGGATGGCAAGGAAAATTGTTTGTCGAAAGCAGCAGAAGCAGAGGACGTCCGCGGAATAATAGTAATAAAACAATATATTCGGTGTATGAAATTCTTTTATTTTATTGTATTTTATATACCTACCTATTAACGGGAAAATGAATATTTTAATAAAAAATACAACTTGTAATAAAATTAAGCCAGATCTCTTTTGGCATTATGCCTTTCCAAAACAACTTCGTGAATTTCCTGTCGATTCTTTAGATAGTTGGGTTTTGAAAATATCTAACTGAACCACATATAATTTATTCTGCATATCAGTCGTAGGCTCTCGATTCACTTTTCTTATTACCTGCAAACAAAGAAAAGGTTATAAACAGAAAAACTAAAGAAATACAATACAGATCAAATAAAAACATATTGTTCTTGCAAACACTAAATAGGTAAGATAACATTTAATTTCGTCAATAACTGGCGCTTTTCATCGTATTCTCGAATCTACTTCGAAAATCTGTTGGACAGTAGCAACAAAACATTAAATTAGTTACGTAATGCGGCCCACTAGTCTCCTTTCATCTTCTTGTGGAAATCTTCAGTAAAACAAACCGTTGATGACATGTTTCGAAACATCTGCTTTGATCTGCTTGCTGTCTGTTGCTGTCAAACATAGATAACATAATAACTGTCAAATGAAATTTAAATTATGTGCTGCCATATGCAAAATTATTTTGGCGTGCATTTGTCTATGATTTTTATTTTACATAATTGCAACACCCCTAATCCGATTTTAAAAGATTTTTAATGTGAAACAACTCAATTCTTCGAGATTTCGCGTGACCTTGAGGTTAAGCTCAGCTTAAGCCAGTATTTCCGCTTACTTTGATCGAACTTGAAACAACCGGGCCTAAGCTATCTAGTACCTAGTTGTTTATGCGTATAAAGAGTAGCTTATTGGTCTTGTGGTTAGGACTCTCGCCTCGTGATCCAAAGGTCGCGGGTTCGAACCTCATTCCAGACCAGCGAGTTAGTTCTATTTTCATAGCACAAGTTTAGCTTAGTTTGAAAATAGTAAGAATATTGATGTGATACGTATTTCGTGTTCGCATCTCTATTTTTAAAAAAATAATTTAATAAAGACTCCCTTTATGGTCGGCGATATTCGATGCCGGAAGATACTGGAGTGGTGAGGACATTAAAAATTGTGCTGGGGTCAGCGCCTCAGGATATGGATCCTTAGACATTACATAAAATGGCTGGGAATTGAGTAACGCTTCGATTTGTGTGAGAACTGTGAGGAGTTCCTCGTAAGTCAGCAACTGACTTCCGATCCCTCCAAAGTGAGGACTATGCGGTTGCGGTGTAATTAATTTCCATCAAATGTGTCATTTATTAAGTTCATCCTTTATAGCATTTTGATAGTCCGAGGACAAAATTAATCTATCAAATTCATCTAGCTGCGCTTTGGTAAAGTTCGAGCCATATCGGAATACAGATAAGATACGGGTCCTAGACGTCCTATAAAACGTTTGAATGCTGCTAGGAAGGTGTCGAAGGATAAATTTGACGCGAGTACGAAAAAGAAATTGATGAAGGATATGATGTGGATAAAACGGTCAAAATATTTGTGGTGGTTGAAGGAAGAAACTTTTGAAAATTTGGCACTAAATAAACAAAAAACAAAAAACAACCCCTTTGTAGTCTTTAAACTGGTGAACGTGTGTGTAGGTATTGTAGTCTTCATTTTGAAATGTAGTTTTTCCCTTCGCTAATGTCGCAGTCTTACTTAAAATATGAATTCATTTTATATCTTTAGAGAAGGTTTATGGTCGTTGGAACGAAAGAGTGATTGATTGTTAATGTTTATTCCTCAACCGGAGTAGGCTCCGGGAATAAATGAGATGTACAGGTTACAGTTTGTACACGAGTAAATTATTAATTACAATGATACGGGGATATCAAATGAACTTAGTGAAAGACGGCTTGTAAAGGAACAATTTATTTACAAACAATAAATGATAATTATATACAAAGTGAATAGGTACATGGTTGGGATAAAAACAAGCAGTCACTTAACTATATTCTTAAGACTAGTACTATACGCTAGGTGGGCCTGGAGGAGCAATGGAGGCTCGACGTGAGGAGGGCGGCGCAGTGGGGGGCAAAGGCCTCGCCGAGCGGAGGCAGCTCAACGTGAGGCGTAGTAGAGGTCAACCACGAGGTAGGTGGCGGCAGCGAAGGGCGGCCGAGCGGCGGCGCCATTAGCGTGACACAAGTGGGCGGCCGTAATTCAGGCGGCAGGACGTCCGCGATGTAGAGCGGTCGCAATGCAAAGGCTGCAGCGCAGTTGCGTGGCGCAAGTGGGCGGCGCAGTACAGGCGTCCTCAATGTAGTAGCATCCGTAAAAGGACGGCGGGCACGGCGGACGGGGCGGACACATCAACGCGGCTCGCGCATTGAGTTATTGAGTAGTAGTGCGCGGGAGGGGCACACACCGAGCAATGGCCGGACAGCAGCGCTGTCGGACGAGCCCGCGATATGGTTGCGGCAGCGGTATCAGTACGGCAAGATGGCGCCCGAACCCTGGGCGAGCAAACTCGATCACGAAAACTTATGGAGATTGCTGGCACCATATGCGCGGGACTCTTCAAAAATAGACTAAATATAGGACTTAGCAAAGACTCGAACCATTTGTACCTAAAAATATTATTATAGAGCGCACAATATATTTTATAAAATATATTTCTTTAGGTACAGTAGCCGGCAAACATCTTGAAATTCTACGGCGTAGTGGGGGGAAGTTTGCGCATTACCTTTCCACCAACGAGACCCAAATTTCGTCTTCTGCGCTTTCCCCCACTACTCCAAAGAATTTCAAGAAGTTTGCCGGTAACTGTACGCAGGCTTTATAATATTTATCTCTGCAATCGATGACGTAGTGTAGTGACTAGGATATTGCTTGCCCAACGTAACTTGGCGTGCGGCGAATTTGGAACTAAAACCCGCCCCGCCCGCACCCGGGCGGGGCGGGTTTTAGTTCCAAATTCCGCCGCCCTCGCCCTGTCATTTAGTTCAATTTTGTATTTGGTCGGGAGCTGTGACATCTTGATTACCAATATACACTGAATTATTATGTCCAAAACATCCTAAACAATCCGGGATGGTGCAAGAACAATTGCCAATGAAGTATTAAAGTTTTGCGAAGCTGAAAAAGCGAATAATGGACCGATATTACCGTCTGACAGTTTGACAGATAGAACGGCCGCCATTACTGCATGGTTTCTTTAGTGCTGCCTGACCAAATTTCTGTATTTAATACGACACCGGTCACCGGACATTCTGTACATTATGTCGTATTGTATAATAAATTTACACCCTGACAACTTCTGTTACGCGACACGGACGCCCTCCCTTGCACGCCAAGTTACAGTGGTACGTCTATACCTGACTCTCACCTAGAAGGCTCTGAAGAAGAATATTTTTTCTCATTTCATTTTTGATTTTGATGTCTATTTTATTTATAATATTAATTATTTAATTATATAAAAGTGCCGTTATTTTTGACGGGTTAGGGCTAGTAAGTACTTATATTATTTATCTATGTTTATAAGTGTAAAAACTGATTGAAATAAAAGTTCCAAAAATAAATTATAGTGCTAATGTACTCTCTGTCGACAAATTACACACCACCTCACTATCCCTAATGTTATGACTACTATGAATACACCGTTGGAATTACATTCTTGAAGGTAAATATTTATTTCATTCATCGTAATGTTTTCTTGCAAATTATAACCCAAAATATATCAAGAACTCAAATGAAATCGCTTAGATTTACTGTACAACAAATAAAATAAAATGTCTTTATACATTTGGCGGTAATTGGTAAATTATTATAATAAATTTTGGAGTATTTAATAATAGAAAAACCAAATAAAAATATAGAAGAACATAATACCTATATTATTTTAACAAAAACGAATACAATACAATAAATTGTTCAAATATACCCCTCCACCATGAATGTTCGTTACCACATTGACGTCAGTGTTAATTTGGAATATATGAAAATTTGAATTTCGTTCATACAAGTGGTTTTTGTTTGTGTCGTTGTAAAACTATGTTCTTTATTCTGTGTGTAAAACGTTTCAAGTAAAACAAAGACGCGTTTGGGATTTTATTATTCTGTGTTATTACAATATATTTTTCATTTTGAAGTGTCATTTATAAAAATGTCAGACAGTGTAAGTAAATTTCCTGGTCAGGTATCTGAAAGTTTTTTGTTTCATGCCTGTTTTATAACCTATAAGAAATATTGTTAAGATGTTTTTCAAATTTTAATTAAACGTAATGCTTTTCAGTTGAAAATTGAAACCCCCGTTTCGAGAAACAGTGAAAGCGATGGAGCTGAAGGGACAGAGCATGATCCCCATTTTGAACCTATCGTCATATTGCCTCTTGTAACGGTTTCTACAAACGAGGAGGATGAAGAAGAAATGTGCAAAATAAGAGCAAGATTATATCGTTTCGACAAGATTGACCATGAATGGAAGGTACCTGTGACATGCACTAAATCAAAATTTATTCAAATTGCATAACTATTAATTTGTCCTTGAATTCAGTTATCCATGTATCCATGAATGCAGGATACAGCAAATTTTTGGGCCCCAGATTTTGACTGAATCATTGACAAAAATATTAAATTTTTACTTTGACAAATTCAGAAAAGTAGACAAGTTACTACTGTGTTTATAATTATTGTGTCTTCTAGGAGCGTGGTACTGGAGATGTGAAGCTCTTGCGTCACCTCGAGAAGAACACAGTTCGCGTTGTAATGAGGAGAGACAAGACCCTTAAAATTTGTGCCAACCATTACATCACCGCAGACATCCAGCTCAATCCTCACATTGGCTCCGATCGAGCTTTCAACTGGACCACATACGGGGACTTTGCTGATGAAACGGCAAAACAAGAATTTCTTGCGATCAAATTTGGGAATGTGGAAAGTAAGTACAGTTTAATGAAAAAGTATTAATAATAATGAATTCTCTTCATCCTTACCACTTGAAAATGATTTATATTAGGTATAGAAGACGCTTATAATTATTTTTTTAATAAGGACGATTAATTAATTTTTAACATACTCATTATTCCAGTAATGGTCTGCATACTAGCAAAGATGTGTGCAAAACTTACTTTTGCAAGAAGAGTTTCAGCTTTGAATAATTTATTGAAAATGACCTCCAAAATCTCGAAAGTAACTGACCTGGTTCCTTTTGGAATTCTCCATATTTAAGCAATTGGTTCCTTATTGTTGCCAAGTTGACACTGTCCATAAGAATGAGGTTGCGTGGCGCTCAGTGGATTTTTGAAATTTACATTTTAAAAAGAATTAAAATGCTATATTTGTCGCTCATTGGACTACATGGCCCGTAGATCCAATAGGCATCTCCTTATGATGAGCCTTTTTGATGTTTATATAATAAATGTTTATGTTCACTACTGAAAGACTTCATTTTATTATTATTCTGTAGATGCCACAATATGGAAGACGAAATTTGCAGAAGCGCAAGAAATTGTCCGGACCATGTGCAGTTTATACAATGGTAGTGATCTGAACCAATCCAATAATTCCGAATTAGAATCGTCCAAGGACTTATCCATCTCTGAAGACAGTGATGATTCTCAATCATCCCAGAAGGAGAATATTGAAAACAAAAAAGATCAAAGCGAAACAGAGAAAGTAAATTTAGAAAACGAGAAGAATGAATTGGAACTAAATCACAAAGATAATGAGGATGGAGTTGTTTTAAAATTATCTGAGCTGTCTGTTAAAAATGATGAAGCAGCAAACTAAAACAAGAATTCTTTTCTTTGAAATCGCATTGCATAATGTATAATTTCAGAAAGATTGGTCGTGTGAAACAATATTATTTAGAAATATCTAAATGAATTAAAAAAATTTGCTTTAATTCATTGAGAAAAATGATACGCAGCTCCCGAATCTCTATTTTGTTTATGTCAATAGTGCTTTTTTGCTAATTTAAATTAATCTTGTACATTTGTGTCATGTGAATACTGTATTTATTTTCTGTTCAGATTTTTTTCCATTTTCGTCAAACTAACTACACATATACACATTTATTTTCCCAACAAAAACCTTCTAAGAATTGCCTGTTAAATTGTTTTTTATAGGGTGCTCGTTCTACCATATTGTGCCTTAATAAATATATGAAAACACATTTTTACAATTATTGTGTAATAATTGCACCTTTATCATAAATTTTTTAAGAAATTTGATTCATAATCTATCTATTTTATAAGATATAAAAAATGGTAAATTACTAAACATTATTTTAACATCTACCATAAAATCTTTATTTTTAAAGAATTGGGCTCTCGGTACAGGTAAAAAATAAAAAAATATAACAATGTAATCTTTTAAATTGTGAAAAGGCGTCTAGATTTTCTCCTTTTTAACTCTACATCCGAACTTTTCATATATCACTGACTACAAAATTCTGTTGACCCTTGCTGAATGATTGCTATTCAGCTTTGAATTTGATGGCTCACAGAAATATGAATTGTATTTACATATTTTAAATCAAACATTTGTAGTAATAGGTATTCTGATTGCCGCAACGAGAGTACTTAATATTTAAATTAGATTTTATTTCCAAAGTTTTTAAACCAGTAATATTTTAAGTTATAAAATTATAAAATAACTCATTTTAAGCATGTTTTCAAATATCAAAATTTCCCATGTATTCCATAATGTTATCATCAAATTTATGTATTATATAAGTGAATTGACTGACAATTCTTTTAATATTTTTATTATAATATATAATGTACACATTTAAGTTATCACAAATAAATATTAATAGATTACGTTTTACAATATGTGTCGCATACAAAATTGGAGAACATTTTCTTTGTTAATGAATTCACATAACACATACATTTTTTATGTCCCTCCAGAGTGACAGACCAACCCAGCACAGTATGTATTGTGGACAAATTCTATCCACGATACTTTGCTGTTCTTCGGAGATCAGTGGGTTTGGTAAAGGTCCCAAATACGGTTATTATCTCATGCTTCCTGAGCATAAAACATAATTATTATATTACAGCATAAAAATGTTTGATTGGTTTTCTCTTGATTGGAGGCCGATTTTGCATTTCAAAATTTTAAAGTCTGGAGTTGGGACAGTATGTAGTACTTTTTGGTATTTCGACCATCTTTTGTGTATAATTTTGAAGAGAATTTTCTTCCAAGTTTTCTTAATTTATTTAAAATATCTAGGTGGAGATTGTGAGGTAACACATAATTGCAAAACATTTAGATATGTAGAAAACATGACAGATTTTCATAAATATAATTTTATATGTATTCATTAAATTATATTTATGAGTTCACTCACACACTACATATATACATTTAATTGACAAAAACTCGCTTAGAGGTCAGTTCACTACTGGATGTGTACGCATTGTATTATGAATTGAAGCAGTATGGATGCGTTTAACAATATACTGATTTGACTGATATTTATTTGACAAAACCAAATTAATTAATCAATTAGCTCAAAAAACTATTAATCATATCCACGAAAAAATATTTGGCTGCTACCGTTTTTTCGCGGATTTGATTTTTCCATATGTCTTTCTAAGGCCCGGTTGTTTCAAGTTGGATCAGAGTAAGCATTCGTTTGAAGCATAGATTTTTGCGGACTCCACCAATCAGACAATCCGTTTTCGTAAATATCTATGCTTTAAACGAACGCTTACTTTAATCCAACTTGAAACAACCGGCCCTAATTGATTAATTAATTTGGTTTTAAATTTCACAGAACTTTGTTCTGAAAAAATTGCAACTTCACAATAAGAATGTGTTCTTGAATATAATCTAATTGACGAGACCTTTGAGGTATAACACCTAATAATATTGAATGCTTAGTTTTCTTCCACAAACTTTTTAGGAATTTAAAAAAATTAAACAATGAATTTGGACCACACTACAAAAAAATAAAGGCAATCGAATTTTTAAACTAGATTAAAAATAATATACGTATTTTAGGAAATACATATTTAGCATTTACATACCTACTTAATTGTATTCATATTATGATGCCAAGATCTGAAATTTTAATAATTATATGTATTATTAAGTATCCTTAATTTTTTATATAAAAATGTTACTGCCCCTAAGATTGAGTGATATTCCTATACTCGATAATTTGTTAATATTTGATAAAAATAAAAAACTGAAGAACGAATAATTTGTTATCAAGATTGATGCAATTTTGTTTACCATATTTTTCTAGTCTGATTAAATCTAGAAATATTACCAAAATTCGGCCTTCTCAGTCCAACCTTTAATTCTAAAATGGAATTTTATTTCATTCAATGTTCCTCGGGTTCAGTACAAATAAACATCTCTTTTATAGCAACGATTAACTTCTAATTGGTGTTAAGAATCCTATTTTGTGTTATGAACTAGCGATACCTATGTATCAATATTTTGTTTTAAGTAAATAAGGCTTATGCCTAGCTGCGATTGATTACTAGTATATATATACTAACATTTTATACATTTTTTGTTATACGTAGTTATAAAACATTCCTCTAACTGTGAAGATGAATTTTAAATATAGAAGTAAAATACAGCAGACTTTTTATTTTATTATTTATAAAACTTTTTTTTTTAATAAATACATATTTTTTTAGCAATTTTATAGCAAAACCTCGTGAAATTTTGGAGAACCTGGTAGTCAGTTCAATGGTATAAAAACAGTACTAAACCACTTCAAGTTCGGCCAATATTTTACACACATTACATCATTGCCATTTCAAAAGTAAACTTTTTATAAAGAGTAATTTTTCTTGTTTAAAAATTAATTTATGTCAAAATCATTATTTGATTTGATGCGTAGGTACTTACTTACCTTCACAGATTTTTAATGTGGTTTCGATTATTTTAATTTAAAAAAATTTAATTTATTTAAAAAAATATAAAAATTATTAATTTTAAAAAATGTGTACACAATTAGTTTCGATGATCAAAAAAAATCATTATGACCAACAATGTAGAAAATTTATGATTTTCGGCACTCGTGAGGATTAAATGGCTCTTATCAATTTAGGAATTCGAGGTCAGGCAATGATAATAACAAACATTTTCTTTAAAATAATCAAAAATTAATTCTTTAATTTGATTAAACAAGTTGATGAATCTTTACTATCAAAGTGTCTTAAGCCATGTATTCCACTAGGGGACAAATAGCGCAACATTCCGCACGGCATGTCGCATCAACATCTACGCTTATGTTTCAGGGACAATGATGCGGTCATTTGACGTGTACACACCGGGACTGACATATCACTTGTCGCGGAAATGTCGCCCGATGAGGTTATGATGACAGCTGCATATCTATTTATTTTAACGAGTTTATCGAAACGTAAAAGGAGAAAAAGGTGGTGAGTGCGAAATTATTTACTGCAAAGAGAAAGAAGGATGGATATTCTATGCGATCTTCGAATTTTCTGACGGATCTTTTGTCAATTTCACTAGAATGACAACAACTGATTTTGAAAATTCATTACGAACGATCGGGCCTTCCATAGCCAAGCAAGACGGAAATATTACGGAAAGCTGTTGGCCCTCACATTAGACTTGCAATTACATTGAGATACTTATCGACTGGAGATTCCTATGCTTCCTTGTCATACACTTTTAGAGTTTCAAAACAACCGATCAGTAAAATAGTACCAGAAGTTTGTATGGAACTGATAAATGCATTGAAGATATATGCTCTCCCATGTGTCGTTTTTCTTTATTTTATTTTTATATTCACTGTTTGAAGTGTCCCACAAGATTGTATGGCTTTGATAGAGCTCGATGAGTTGGAGAACAATTTCGTTTTCCCACACTGTCATGTTGATGTAAAAATGTAAACATACCACATGGTACTGACGCGCAGTGCGATGTCGCCGTGAGCTTGCTCAGGTACCGTGCGCATGGCAACGTTTCCACAGCACGTAGAAATGCCGCGCTATGTCGCGGAACAGTGTGCGACGTTACAACAACACGTAGACTCGATGTCCCGAGTGATGTTGAGGGACAATTGTCCCTTGGTGAATAGATGGCTTTAACCTTAAGAATTACTCTTTAGGAATTATTTTAGAGTTGTACCTTTCTGATTGGAGTTAAAACATACTTAAGCAAAAAAAATTACCAATATGTACACTAAATATCACCCACTATTTACAACCGAGATACCTATATTAATTTTTTTTATCGTTCGACATGTTTTACAAATATGTACATTTAAAACGGGTGATCTCCTCCATGTGTGGTGTAGTAATGTGAGCGAGCAGTGCACAGACAATATTTGTATTAATGCTTCACACATACATACACACTGACAGGACTTACATCTGATGTCCAATTTTCCCGATTTTGAAAGCAAATTCAATTCAATTTATTTATTCAATAATATGTACAGTACAAACTTAATATTCAATGCATGCACATATGAAGGTATGTATGTATATGTAAATATTAAAATAAGAATATTAAATTAATTAACATATAAAATCTGGTCAAAGGTGTAGGAGAATCTTGCTTCGGAAAACCCCTTCAGGTGCATGGAATATATAAATACCCAAAGTGATTTTGTTCAGCATAGCTGTAGCTCTTCCAACAGGCATAACCATCGGCAGGTTGGTCCTGTATATTGGAATGTGAAACAATCTATGCTGACGATGTCCAAGGTAATTATCAGGAACATACAAACCAATGCTCTGCATAATTTCAGTATTATCGATCACACCGCGCAACAATCGATAAAAAGATGTTAACACTTCAAAAGAAATAATGTTGAAACATACTTTCAATTTATCGACGTAAAATTAAAATCAACTATAGCAGATAAATTTCGAATCATTGAAAATATATTTTTTAAAATGAAGATGTTGGACAGTATTCATAAAAGCCAAACACGTGTTTAAAGTTGAAAACTGCAGCTGTCCTTCATGTTGGAAAGCGATCACTGAAAATATTTATTTTATTTTTATTATTTAGTTTGTTTTAGTGCTTTATGAGGGTAAATTGCCTTCAATTGTCCCTTCATAATAGAGTGCGCAATCTATGACGGCAATGTTGCTTGATCAATTGTCAGAGGTGCCAGTATTTATTTTATTTGCACAAACGAAGCAAAATATTTTTATGAAAAATTAGTCGCGGGGTTTTTCTATCACGTCTATAGAAGATGCCGGAGAAAATTCACAATGTTAAAACAATATTGGAAATGATGATTTTCTCGAATTTGAAGAAAATCACAAATAAGAATTACCAGATTCGGTGTGCACGTGATTGACTTAATTCAAATGAAATTGCAACTGATCACTAAGCATTAAACAATAAAAATATTTAACAACATGCGGTGAATTATATTGTGCAACCTGTGTTAATAATGGTGAAGAGAGATGCGAGTTAATTTCTGCAGAAAAACAACTAAACCAAAAAAAAATTTAGAAGACACTCTTTTATAAGCTTTCTTTGCAATAGTCTTTAACATCACCCATGTGGTATCCAAATATTGAACACGTTTTAAAGTTTAAAACAAATTTTCAAATGGCATGTTCATCAGATGTTTCTGCGGCCCTCGCTTGTAAGAGACGTGATTATTAATTTAATGTGAGTGATGTGGTTATTAATTTTAATTGAAATCATGTCAAAAATGATTTAATAATGTATTGTCAACAACTTTATGTAAATGTTGAAAGTTTCAGAGCTTGAACTAGTCGGGAAGTTGGTGAAAAATCAATTACAAGATTCCACCACAATAAAGAGAGTTAAATAAAGTATGTAATCAACCATGCTATCTAAAACATTCCTTTTTACCTTCTTTCCATTTTCCAGTGATTCCAGTTTCTCTTTTCGTCGTCTTTTTAGTGAAGTAAATAATAATTGTGCAACAAAACTAATCGACAACCCTGCAATACACCGGCAGCATTTACATTGTGAGTAAACACACATGTCCAGGGTGCACGACTGCGCATGGTGTATTTTTGGAATTTTTCTATATTAGACAATTTTTTAATGCTTTTGGATTATCTGGAATTTTTCTCATCACCCATTTATAATTGGGAATCTACTGTATTTATAAAAAAAATGTGAAAAAGAGTGTATTCAAAACATTTATTTCATATAGACACTTACTTCTATTCATATCTTCATAATCACACATTGGTATAAATGGAATGTGAATTATATAAAAAACATATAACATCTTTAGTATATCTTAAAAATATAGGTAATTTTTCACATAGTTTTTTATGCATGTTACACTTAGATCAGGGATGGCAAAAAGATTTTATCAAAGTGCCAAAAGAGTGATGGTATTTTAACTGGTGACACACTAACAGTTATTTGAGATTTGTACCTGATTGCATTGATGATTGACAAATTTTTTGCAATTCAACGGGCAACCATCAGTACAAGATAACAATTATATCTCAGTTATCAATCATCGATACAATCAATTACAAATCCCAAATAGCTGCACCTAAAGTAACCGATTAAAATAACGGTTTAACCATCGCTACGCCAAAATGAAAAAAAAAAAAAAATTTTTTCCACACGCCAGTACAGAAGTGTTATTATAATAATAATTGCAGAATACATGGGTGGACTGGCTGTAAAATTTTTGTGCGGAAAAAAATTTTAGACATACTGTGATTATATTTATTATACATAAAGAATCGTAGAAAATAAAAATGAATTGCTTAAAAGGGTCATTGTCCAAATCCTGCATTTTAAATAAATCCAGATATGTATGTAGTGTATAATTTTTAGTACCTACTTTTTCAATTCTCTTAAAATCTTAAATCTTTATGAAAACTGTTGTTTAATACAACCAAGAACATTTTTAAATTCACAAGTTAATTTCCAATTAGGTAGTTATTAAAAAAATTCAGGCTTCATCCAAAATATTTTCAGTTTGTGTCATAATCAAATTTGCTAGATTTGATATCTAACTTTATTTCAAACCCTTGAAAGTAGAAACATATGTGCTTACAGGTATCTTTGTTTTAAGTTTTTGTGCGGTTTTTTTTTTAACTTTTAAAAACTTTTAAAAAATATGGAATTTTTAGGGTGCTGTCAAAAATTACCAGCATGTCGGGCTTGGCACACATGCCACTATTTGCCATCCCTGAGTTAGATGAAAAATGTATAAAAATAAATAACAGATAAATAAGACAAAAAATAATGTACATTCATATGCAAATATGAAAGTTGGAACGGACAGGGTTGAGCCATGTAAAAAATGAGAACATAACATGACCACTATGAGCGGCGCGTGTCCAAAATAAATCAGCCGCTACATACAGAAAATTGCATTGGAGACGAGGTGTGTATACCGCTACTGAAAATTGGGTTGCCGCTCGGAGCGCGCGCAAGTCAGTGCCCAGCGGCTGCTGCCGCGACTGGAGGGGGGCCGCGCGCGCATACTGCTTCCAACTAGCTGTAGAACAACATCGTCCGGACACTAGCCCTGAGATTGGCCCTTTGTTAAATGAATATGAAAAATGCGGCCTGTTTGGCCGCCGATGTTATTTCCAGCTACAAGTGTCGATACAAATATGTGTGGAATTTGTATATGTTATGAAAATATTTTAAAAATATGTTGATGCCTTGTAAGAAGCAGCGCTTGGCGCCCTTTTTGTATGCAATATTGTCATGTGCATTATGTTGAATCTCTGATGAGAAAAATGTATTGGAATTTTATGAATTTTTATGAATAAAATGGAAATAAATAATTTTTTATTTGGCACCTATTGGTGCGTGGACAAAGGTTAGAAGTTTGAGCCGAAGGGATTCTTCCGCGATGTAACGCCCCAAAGTAAAGTATGTGTGTGGCACGCGGTACCCGCGATGTTCGCCAACACTAAATGGGCATGAGTGTGGCACGCAATATTCGCCAACACGGGAGACGAGTCTCGCTGCAGAGGGTCTCGTCTCTTTCTTTCCGCCGTTGAATCCGCCGACGGGCAAATAAATGTTTTTTGAATATGAGAGATTTTACAAACTTACCTGACCGGCTATAACTTCTAACGCCTAGTACTCAAATTCCGAGCCCCCGTCTGAGATGCGTATATGGGATACCCTCCACGGGGGCCCGAAGGCCTGCACCGGGCGCCATCGTGGAGATGGTCATCATGAAATAAATGAGTACTGGAAGACCGTGAGAAAAATTTGGTATTTTTCTCGATTTGGAAACGGTATGCGCCTGTTTTCGGGCCCACGTCGCGGTAAGCTCGCGCACACGGCTCGCCGTGGAGAATATTAAAAAGTCGAATTTTTAATCGACGATCAGAGCGGCTTATCGTGGACGAATTCCTACTTATGTAGTGTCATTGCATTCCTTTACTGAATGCCTGTCTGGAAAATATATTTTTATATATGTGGAATGATATAGGCGCGCCTGAGAGTGAAATAAAAAATTGGTTTTTGGCGCTTTTTTGAATGCCTATAACTCAGTAAATATTTACCTGAAATATTTGGAATTACTGTTAAAATGAGCGCTTGCATGCGCAAATTACAGTTGTCATAGCAAAACTTGTAAAACTGCTGTTTTTGATTTTTTATGAATTTTTGAAAATTTGAGCCGTTTGTGGCGAATTTAATTTTAGTTTTTTGGGCCTTGTATGACCCAGCCCGTCCAAATAACTGTGTTATTATCATCTGCTAGGTCTGTTATTACAAAATAACACAGTATTAGTCTCTTGGGAGCTAAAATGCATTTTTTATGAATTAATTTGTATCTGCCATATGAAATCTGCCGCGCGGTGAAATTGTGCAACCGCGAATGACGTAGTTCACCGCTCGGCCGCTGGGAGCGCTGCGGCGCCTTCCCAGAATTACGCAATCTCATTGGTTTTTGTAACATGCTATGACGCAATCTTGTGAAATTTTGAATTTGGTATAAATAAAATGCATTTTTTGAGCGAGTACCACAGTTACGCCACTCGCGTTGGTACGAGAATCGCTATTTGGACAATCTTCTTGCTGCCTTTTATTTCTGACCCTGCTCTTCTACTTTGGACTCTGCTTTCTTGGATTTTTGTGACCACTGCTTTCTGACTTGGACTTCGCTTCGGATTTTTTCTTCGACTTTAATACGATAAAAGCACTACTTCGGCATTTGACTTCTGGCATATCCACGGACTACGAGCTTCACAGCAAATTCTGGTGGCGATCTCTGCCCCACCAGCGAAGACTACTGAGCCGCATAAAAAGAGTGTTCCCATCCGGAACAAAAGTTTTTAATTCAGATTGACAACTTGAAATATGATGACTTCATTGCCCATTAATATGTATCTTTTATGGATAGACACGTTACACATCATTGCACACTGAGAAAAAAAGATTTGTGCAAATAAATCATAATTTTCCACACAAATATTTTAATATAATATACAAATGTTGCAAATAAAAGCAAAGGCAGGAATATCCAAAAAAAAAATGTTTGGGAATATGATTTTGGAAGGGATAGATAGATACATAAAATCTTGAATTCAGTACATACATTACAAATTAGTAATCCTCGATAACTGCATTAAATTTTTTTTTAATATTGCCATTTTTGTTTTTATACCCTACAAATAATAACTCACAAATAAAATACTTTTTATAATAATACTTTTAAATCACACAAATATATGTAAACCATATCAACCAAACAAGTGAGACAAACACATCATATCGTAATCATACTCCTGAAAAGTGTGCATAGAAGATTTAACGGCAGCGGAAACTAAAAACTTATGTCTATTTCAACAACTATTGTCTGATTCATTCAAAGTTCGTCCTTCGTTACGTTGTCTTCAAATTCAGAAAAACTTAAAAGAACATTAATTTTTGTACTTATTTCTTTCTTTTTATCTTCAGAAATTTTTCCATCCAGCAACTTTTTCAATCTATCATTTTCATTTTTGATGAATTCTTCACCCTTTTCAATAATTTTCTTCATGACTAACTGATAGGCTTTTCCAGTTTTATTTTCCTAGAAAAAGAAAAAAAAATTAAAATGTGCTGTCGCTACATTTTTTAACACTCAAATCTTTTGAGAATGTTTCGTTAGCTCAAGGATATAGCGGATAAATTAAAATAGGAAACATTTTTTTTATTCATTTATTTCTCCACAACCATCCTGAATTTTTTTTTAAATTTATACAAAATAATTAAGTACCATTTAATTTTGACGAAAATGACATTCACAAATGGAAGAAAAAATAACCCTTTTTTTGAGTATATTTACATTTATTTCAATGAACCTGTATTCTAGTGAGTACCTATCTAGTTATTATATATAGAGAATCTACTAATCCATATACAAGATTGTAAAGCTCAGATTTATATGACACATTATGAAATTAGCAAATTTGCTTTTTTGCAGCAACATAGCATTTTTTGACACCGATACACAGGAGAAAACCATCTATATATAATAAGAAAAAACTTTAGAAAATAAAGAAACTAATGTAATTTGGAGAACTCATTTAGTTAATATACCTAATGAAATAGTTCATTATTACTCACTTAAGAATGGACAATAGGGATGGGTCGTCGACGTATTTACCGTCGACGAAACGAGACCGTCCACGTCCATCCATCGACGAGACGATCAACTAGTTGAATTCGTCAACTAGTTGACGCGTCAACTTCGTTACGCGTACGTCGCGGACGTTCTATCTAAACATCGGGACGATGGTCAACTGTCTACGGTTCAGCTTCTCGACGGCTCAACCGTTGGCTATTTTTATGACGTTAATATTTAAAATTTAAAGAAGTTCGAAGGAATATAGTTTCGGGGAAAGTAAAACCGCTACTTGTGCTTATATGTAAAAAGAATATTTTATTATTTATTTGTTTACGCACATTATAGGCTTTTACATATTGTTTTATATACTTCTTCTATATATAACAAAGAAAGAAGTAGGTATACACAGCAATATCAGGTGTTAGCAGTAAAATATAAATATAAACTACATATATTAGGTCCTTACATATGAAATTGAGGTTTTGCCGTACTGGCAAATTTGATCTCAAATATCTTCTCTTTGGCTAGGAATTCCAAATCAAAATTTATACAGCTATTTACTCATGTATTTGTGTTTTGAAAATTATAATTCATTTGTTTTTTCCTCAATTGTTTTTTTCTTTGCGTCACTCAGTTTACAAAATGAAAAACTTGAAATATCGCGTTATTTACGAGTACGAGTTCCACCGTGGCACCAGTGCTGCAGAAACGGCTCGAAGGATTAATGATGTGTATGGCGACGGTGCCGCAAAAGAAAACACAGTGCGTTTTTGGTTCCAACGTTTTCGTTCTGGAAATTTTGACCTGCAGAACAA
>JADDOH010009661.1:0-52142 GCA_016648135.1 Agrypnia vestita | reverse complement strand
ATCGTCATCATCATCATCACTAGCGGTGGTTCAGCTATATATCGTCATGGGGCGTTTCGATAGCATCATCAACGTCATCATTAGCGGTGTCCCAGTTGTATATCGTCAGGAAACGTTACGATAGTATCATCATCATCATCATCATCATTAGCGGCGGTTCAGCTAAATGTCATCAGGTGACGTTTCGATAGTGACATCATCATCTTCATCAGTGATGGCAGGGTTCCAGTTACACATCAGTTGGAGATAATTAGGCAGATCCCATCATCATCGATGGCAGGATTCTAGCTGTACACCATTTGGAGAAAATACACCGACATCCCTGGCCAGGGGCTAGGCATATCCCTACTGTCCAGATCCCCCTTTCCATCTACTAATACGAGGGGTCATGGCCTCGTGAAACCACATGGCAACCAACCATTACAAGTATTTATTTATGTATTGTATATGTAGGTATATGTATGTATATTATATTTTATTAGTATGTATCTATTCGTACGTAGTGTATGAGGGGGCTCTTCACGGGTGGCACAACACCCGTGCGGATGTCTTCCCTCGTCTGGAATGGATTGAACGTATTGATGCATATCAGATTATAATAAGTACTACCTGGGAGGGTGGTTGCAGTCACTGTAGTGTCGCGAATGGCCAATGGGCTGCAGTTGCTCACAGGCGAGGGTTGGGGAGCCTAGGAAACTCCCCTTCCCCACTCGCATATTTTTGACTTGACAGGTGGCCCGGGACCATCTTTACAGTAGCTTCAGTATATATACCGTAGTTTAACTTAGTTTAACCTGGAGGAGTTGGAATTCGGGGGGCAAACTGGCTCTGAGCCCGGACGCCAGACACTGACGCGAGGGATGGTGCGGTACTTTGCACAGAAGAGGCCCAACATGAAAAGGCGCATCCAGGCTCAGGTCAACGTATCCGGAACTCGTGTCGGGAGAAGGAAGATGGGATCAGTCACCGATGAGCCTTTGGGTACGGAGGGGCCGAATTTAAAGCAACCACATTTTCCGCGTACACATACATTTACACATACCTTCTACAAACCCCTTATCCATTAGAACCCAACGTACCACTAGAATGAGACATAGGGCCAGATACAGGTGACGGAACTTAGGCCGGCTAGTAAATAAACGTAACAATATAATTGATATAAAGATAATGCAGAGTAAATATAAAAGATCGTAGGGAATAAGCACAGCGAGATAACGGCGAGAGATAAAATTATTAATCAGCGAGGGCGTCGAAGACGAATCATCCATAGGAACGGCTACGAAGGACTCGAGGGCTTTCAGGGGATCTATGTACTCTATATGTGCATGCGCATGTGATAACGGCACGTCACTAACCTTTCCAGTGGATGGCGGTCGATCCCATACAGGTAGGACAATGGGGGATCGAGCGGAGAGGGCATGGAAGCAGAGGATCGCGCACTCTGGAAGCGCAGCTACACCAGATGCAGTGGTTTCAGTCCGTAGGAATGATAGGTAAATAATATAGGGCCACGGAACATAGTATGTTTAGCAATTGCACCGTAGGGCTTAATTGACGTGCTAGGTAGTTTTGTTTGCGTTTCCATGAACATTCACGAACTTCATACCCCAGTATTTAATTTAAGTTTAGCTTGCGTCAGGGTTACCACAAAACCAATTCATCCCCTATAGTTCGAAACAAAAAATTACACAACGTGAACTGGGGAGGTCTTGAATAAAGCGAGGGTGTTTGGAAATACTACGTTAAAAACCGTAGAGCCTTCACCCGACGTAGATAGATAGCTTGTTTGCCTCTAACAAGGCGTAAACTCAGTTAGGAGTAGGATCGAGCTGAAAGGCGAAGAAGGGGAGTCATCACAGGTCCTTGTCCTTCCAAGGCCGCGACTTCTTGCAACCTTTCCCTACATTATAAGGTGCAAGATGTCGTACTTCTCTAAATGTCTGATGACTTGTCCGACGTATTAAATGGGATTTTTGTTGTTTTAATCACTTATCTTTCTTTATTCATTCGAATCATAACATCTTCTTTTATAACTTTGTCCATTCTGATTATTTTGAGTATTCTTCTATAGATTCACATCTCGAATGCTTCAAGTCGCCCTTTCAATTCTTCTGTAAATGTCAATGCTTCCATTCTATAAATTGAGAATACTTTGTGAAGGATACGTACATACTGAGCTTTGTTGTTGATTTGTAAAATAAATGTGTTGTTATTAACAATAAAGATAAAAATAATATAATGGACTACTCAAGAATTTACCAGTTAACATGTAGCTCATGTCCAGCACATTATATTGGAAGGACATCTCGTAATTTTAATACTAGAATCCAAAAACATATGAGGTGTTTTAATAACAACAATTTATCTGAATTCACCCCTGTTTTTGCATGAAAATGATCATAAATTTGACGCAAAAACAGGGGTGAAAATATTAAATACTAATAATAAAGGTTTAAAATTGAATAATTTTTAAATTTTTTACATTAGGGAGGCGGTGAATAATAGAGCACCCCTAATTAACAACCAAATTAATTTTCCATATAGCCCTTTGTTTAATTTAATGTTCACAAAAGAGGAGATAACACCCACTTTAGACCCCGCCCCCTCTCACTCTCTTTCGGTAGATCCCTGATGGTTCATTAGGCTAATCAGTGCATGTTTGTCCCTGACAAGACTAACACGCATGTGATCAATTATTGGTGGAAGTGTAACAGTACTATGGTTGAGGTGTGTAGTGTTGTGTTGTAGTGTTGGTCCTGACGAAGAGACGGGTACGTCTCGAAACCTGTAGACCTAAAATCTGGTAGCAGTTTTTACAAAGTTAACCAACAATCTGTTAAAATGTGTTACCGTTCTGTGATTAATGTACCTTTTTTTAACCCTACATTATTTATTCATATCACGTGGACTTCTACGAAAGCATACTATTTTCTGTAACCAGTGTGACAAGATATTGAAAATCAATTATCCTAGACAACATAAATTAATCTTATCAATAAATGTAGACTTAGATTTCATTTGTTAATCTGATTAGACTTGAACTAATTATATTATTCCTTCTTTAATGACATCACAACTAGTCTGAGTGAAATTGAAATCTATTTTTATTTACAAGAGATGGATAGATTGAAATTCTAAATCATTTTTTCAACAACGGCCATGAAAAATAAGCAAACGTCGGGACTGTTCTCGTGTCTTGACCCCTATTAGATAACATTATACATTGCGTAAATATTGACGTGATTCATATTATGTAAATTATTATTTTAAAAATTGGTAAAAATCATCGACATTCTTCTTTCTTCTATTCTTCATGGAAACAAATATTAATAATATAATCCGTATCTTATGAAAATAACTAATTAAATTCTAGCCGTAATCCGTGACTACGGCTAGAGTTTTTATTCTCGACTGTTTCTGTAAACGACTTCGTACCATTGTTTCTCCTATTTTACATATTTGTACGCATCAAATTTCTTCCTTAAATCTGTAAGACAACCTTACTGAACTGAATAGTTTCCCACTGAAGCCTGTGTGTATTATATTCGTGAGTTTTGTGTAGTTGGTAAGTAAATGTTTCCTACTATAGCGTGTTTCTTCGAAAGGTCTAATTTTTGGTGAGAACTGCGCACATTTCACTTACAGATATGACACTGTTACTAATTAAATATTTACTGACATACTAAATGATTTGTCTGTATTTCAACGGTCAACCTGCTTATCGATATTAGTCATCTAATAGAGTGGCATTGTTTACTGTTTAAATCGATTATTACTTTTATTTCATTAAAGTTAATTAATAACACTTAATATTGTATATTCCGTTATGGATACCTGTTTCTGTTAAAATTGTTACAAAACAAAAGCTGGTTGCTATTCTGCCAAATGATTTTGTTTGTTGTGAATTAAAAAGTTATTTTTACTCCCTTTACATTAAAATTACTCGTGGCGTATGCTTGTCTTCTTATCTTCTTGTCTGACGAAAAATTTTTGGATACATTTTAAACCCCTTTATCGTGATCCAATCGAGCTGAAACTTTGCAAGTAGACTCGTGGCGACGATCAAGAAGATCTATCAAATTTTCGTTAAAAAAAATTAATAAATTTTTGGATTTTTCAAATTTTTAATGGTTTTTTCATACAACTTATTAAGTTGTATCAAAACATTTCAACGCATCTGGTAGACGCGAAACCTGATTATAGTATAATTTTGGATTTTTGGAAATTTTTTATTGCTCCCTTTCGTAGCGTCGCCCGACCGAAGCCCAACGTGTAGGTTAAGCGAAAAAAAATGTTTCAACTAGTAAATGAGAAAGGGAGTATAATAAAAACTTGGTTTTATGGGTTACTTTTTATTTGCTTTTACCATCATTTAAGAGTAACAGTAGATTTTATGGCCAGGGTAGGAATTTCTTTCTACCAACCAAATTGAATTAAATATGTAATCACCATGGTATGAGGTATTTTTCTAGTAAATTTTTCGTCACATCTTTTTCTGAGATAAATTTAGTGCGAAAGTTTTGAAGGGGGAGGGGTGGGGGGCGGTGAACTAAAATGTTTACATATAAAAGAGTTTCTTAGAATTTCTCCCCTTTCAAAATGAGCCCTTTCAATCTTCAACAGCTGCGCTCCTACTAAGACTGCCATTTCTCATTGGATAAAATAAAGCTTTCGAATAAGATTTAAAATATTGAAAGATTGTTCGAAAATACTGGATATCATTGTGTTTCAACAATTCAAATTATTAATACGTTCAACTGTTATTGACAGATGACACACAGATGTGTGTCGTACCATATTAGATGGTAAAGGTTATTGTAGTTTGTCTTCTAATAAAAAAATCGATGTTGTATCTGTTATGTGGTTTATTTATTCTATATCCAGGACTCGTGGCTTTAACGCATTGTTTGGCTTTAATATAGTGTATCGTGTAACTTTTCTGTTATCCAAATAAAAAATCTATATATATATATATATGTTTTGCTTGAGGTTTCCGCGAGCGTTATTGTATGTAACAAAAGGAACTTCTGGACTCCCTCGCGTTTTCTGTAAATGGTCTCCGTGAGAAGACCAAGGCCGACGTTTTGACACGGTATCACGTGCCATTGTCAAAGCTAAAAAGGCCTCAAAAGTTACGGACTAGCCGTACTTGTTCGCGGGTGACATGAAAGTCTCCCACCAATAAGGCTTATGGTGGGAGACTTAGTCACCCGCGAAATAAGTACGGCTAGTCCGGTAACTTTTGAGGCCTTTTAGCCTTGACATGGCACGTTGATACCGTGTCGAAACGTTCAGCTTGTCCTTCTCCCGAGAGGGGACGCATTTACAGAAACCGGGGGAGTCACGAAGTTCCTTTTATTCCCATATATATATATCATGGATAGACTATGATATATCTATATATATATATATAATATATAAATAAAAATAATATTATCATAACCAGTTCGACTACTGACCTCAAATTGGTGTATAAACAATGAGTTGTGCGTATTAGAACGAAAATTAAATAAAATAGTACAAACTGAGTCAATAGAATGTAGCAGGCAAATAACAAGAAAGGTTCCGTATTTCATGTAAAATAGTACATATAAAAAGATTTATTCTAGATAACATACATATATATTCGGTATGTAAATACTATATTGCTTCTCTTACCTACATTAACATAGAATATATGTTTGACGGAGTTGTGTGAAAATTTTAGTTCGTAGAATTATGTTAATTAAATTTTGTTGTTACATTATATGTCGCAAATAGAATCGTAGAATTAAATTCATCATTGTGCATAATATTAAGAAAATTGTGTGCTGTCGATGGCCTATGAAATGCCATGGAGACCTCTTTCCATTTAAGAAAGACAATAGAATTAGTATGTGTAAGCCGTGCGTATGCGCATCGTATCGTTGTGTTAGTGTTTACGAGTGTAAACACCAACACAACGAAACAATGTGTTACGTACTCATGGCTTACATATACTAATTCAATTTTCTTTCTTAAATGGAAAGAGGTATACGAAAAATGAAATAAAGTACAAATCGATAATCAGGCGCTAAATAACTGTACGTGTACGATATAACTAATAATTTAAAAATTCGCGTTTATCAAATTAGTATTGTAATCATAATAGAAGCATAATGCTTAGATTGATAATAGCATTTTATAGAGAAATCTTTTGTGATGAAAAATAAAAACATGAGAGAAAATTGAACACTGTTAAAAATTGTTTCAAATTTACAATTAAGAAGAGCAAATAAATTTTTCAAAACTAGGCACTGCATGACCAATAAAACAACAACAACTCATCCCTTATTGTAATCGACTGCTGACTACTGAGTAGACTTTAGAATGATGACTAGAAGTATAAAATCATGCAGGTAGAATTATTACAAAAAATAATATTTACCATCTACTTGAGGATATTTCTGCAGGAAGTCGTTCCTTGACCGCAGTAGATTCAGTCGCTCCTGATTTTCAATGGGGGCTTCCAAGGCGGAAAACACCAGACCTCCAGACACGAGGTAAAAAACGTAAAAAAATACGTACAACGTAAACAAACAAGGACCGAAGAACGTCTTGATACCGAAGAAACGTCTTTCATACTCCTCCGAAATAGGCGCGTACCCATACTCATCGGACTCCAACAATCTATAACTATTCGACGGTATTTTTATATGAGAACCCGGGTCTATGCCGCGGTTTGCCGCCATTTCTTCTGTCATTTCAAACTGTCGGGCAGAGAAATCCTTTGCGAATTGGTTTTTACGCCTCTGTTTCAAATTATCGCAGTAAACTCTCAAATCAATCACTTATTATATATTATTCTTTTTTTAGATTCTGTCAGTTTGGCATTAATGATAAATGATTAGTGTAGAAATCCCTAGCTCTCATCTGATAAGATTTTCTTTATCTAATTTTTGATGTTCATTGTCGTTATCTGTGTATTTCTAAATGTATATGTATGTGAGAGAGATACGCGTGTGTGTAGTTAAATGTTATCTATGAGCACTTTGATAACATTTTTGAACTGTCAAAACACTTCAGCATTATTAATACAGGTCAATATTTACAGCCAAAGATATTGAATTAATCAATAATTCCTCCATATTTTAGTGTTGTTTTGACAGTTTCGCTTGCTTGTAGTTCTGAATATTCTCAAGGCTTCTTCGAGGACTCTTTTCGGACTGCTTTTAAGGTATTATATATATATATATCCTTAAAGGCTGGTCGAGGATGCAAGCTGTGCTTGGAGTCAGGAGGTATTCGTCAGCTAAACTTGAAGCACCATTTCAGGTGATCGCTGAGGACGATGTTGATCTCGAGGATGGCCTCCAAAATCGCGAATTTACCACGTGAAGCGCTCATTTTGATACATTTTAATGAAATCGTTCACAAAATTTCGGAGGAGTTGAACGATTCGCGTCGAACTGACCCGGACTCCGGACACCGCGCACGACGGAAGCTAATCAGATACTGAACCACTGAACTGAACTACCGATGCGTGCAACACAATACACAAAGCATATGAAGTGGTTTCAGCGCGGCAGGGAAGCTCAACCATTTGTCAAATTTTTAATTAGTTATTTAAATATAATTTAATCGACACTATTTTTTTATATGCATGTTCTGAAAACACAATTACTGGATTTTGTCTACAGGGGGGTAATCATAAATTAAGATAAATAATATACGTCTCACGGAGACGAAGCTATTTATACAGGAAACGTGTATGGAAGTACCCCTGGAGATAAATTCCAGTGTTGTGCTCTTGAAAAATTTGAAAATACTCTGAATACATAGAAAATGGTCTAAAAAGGAGTTAGAAAAATTAAATAATATTTAAGCGTATTCTAGTGTACTTGTTAATAATCAGGAAGAATTTCATATGCTTATACAGGGTTATTTGGAAAACATTAATAACCTCGCAGGACTACATCCTGCCTTGATTATGAGTCGAAAATGTTCAAGCTATCAATAGTTATGTAGATATGCGACATCAAAGTTTGCATTTTTTTTCAATATTTCTGACTAATCTTTTGTAAAACGTTGGACTATCATAACACTAACTCATATCGATAAAAAAAATGCAAACTTTGATGTCGCTTATCTCCATAACTATTGATATTAGGTAATAATAGCTTGAACATTTTCGACTCATTATCAAGGCAGGAATATAGTCCTGCGAGGTTATTTATGCTGTATAAAGAATATTGCTTTAAAACTAAAAAAATTCATTATCAACCGTGACATATTGTCATTTCCATACACTAAACTGATTTATGGGATGACAAAATTTTCAACCATTGGTAGCGGTAGTAGAAATACAGCACACAAGGTGTGTATATTAAACACACATACAAGTTCCAAAAATTTGATAGATGTAATAGTCTATCATTGGTAGAATTGGTGAACGTTACATTGTGTTAACCACAATAATCACTTAAGCCAGCCATACGATAGGTCTTAAGCCCTATGGACAGGAAGCTTCGTCTCGATGAGACATCTTTAATATATCTCGGTATATGGAAGTCTTTATAGAGTGGCAACAAGGCTTATGACCTGCATAAGCTGGCTCAAAGCGTACTCTAGTGTATACGTCAAATAATTCGGAAGAATATCTATAGTCTATGTCCGCCTTGAAAGTTCACTCTAAATATTGGTGAAAGAATTTTTGAAATCGGATGAGTAGTTCCGGAAATTACCTCCTTCATCCAAACTCACAAATTTTACCTCTTTATATATTAATATATATGTAGATAATTACTGTGTTTCCTCGAATATATGACCTATCTCGAAAGTAAGACCTACCACGATTTTTCAGACCTATCTAAATCACGCACTTACGCATACTGAGGATAAACCTTATTTATGTTCACAGTGAAATTATTCTTGCAAACGAAATTCAGGTTTAAAAAACCATGCATACAAGCACACTGGTGAAAAGCCTTTTTCATGTTCCACAATGCAATTATCCATGCATTCAAAAATCGAATTTAAAAATACATCTCCTCTTGCACACTTGCACACGAAAAACTTTTTAATGTTCACAATGCAAGGTACAAAATAAGCTGAGTTGATAAGCTTACAAATGACAATGTATGATCCGGGTACGAAATGAAAAATAAATCTTCAAACAATAAAATCCCGGAAAATAAATAATTTTTATTAAATTTATTTGGTAAATGTAAAAACTTAAGAGTGTATTCAGTATAATATAATTAATACACATTTATATTACACGCTTACCCACTTTTAAATGAGAATTTATTCTCGTGTTTAAAAGTGGGGGCGTTGTCATATATGTAGATATCTATTATTAATGAAATCGTTAGTGTAAGACATTAGATTAAATAAGTAAGATATAGACAAAGAAACATTAGATTAAGTTATAAAAATTAAGACATTAAATTAAGTAAGTAAGATATAAACAATACAAGAATACAAAAATGTGAAACATTAAATACACAAGGAAACATTAAATTAAGTTATAAAAATTAATAATTAAGAAGGTATTGTAATAACATTTAAAAGTATAATATAGTGATTTGATAAGATTTTTTCATTGCGTTATTGTGATGGTTTTTTTAGAAGATTTTTCTATTTAGTCTTGAATTTTCTACAATTTTTTTCCGTCTTCATTTCAATGGGAAGAACATTAAAGAATGATACTCCTTGATTAGGAGAAATGGTGTTGGGCTGTGCTAGTATTACACATATTAGAAATACACAACCTTTAAATAGAGGTCATAAAATGGTTGTGCATCGCTGACTTGCACTCCGTCCTGTTAGATATCAAATGGCAAAGCGACAATTGGTAAACAATAGACTTCAGTTACGAGATATGGAACCATAGACACATGATTGTACAGTGTACAGACGGGATCATATTCTAAACAACGTCTAATAATAACATAAGAATAGAATACTAACTGCAAAATCACACTCCATGAAGCTTTCAATTGAACGTGTTAGCAATAGCGATCGTCAAACAGTTATTTTAATAACCGGTTACACATGTTATTAATAGCAACATGTTGTATCTAATTGTATCGATGATTGTTAACTGAGATTCGTAACTTGCCAGCCGAATTGAGAAAAATCAGTTATCAATTATCGTATCCAAAGCTAGTCGTTATTATTATTATTATTATTATTAATATTTCCCGAGATTTTTCACGGGTGTACGACTAACGGCTAGTAATTAATAACGACCCTTGCGTGACCGCGCAACATATACCACGCGCTGATTGCGTGTCACACTCTAATATCTAAAGTTTTCATTCCAGCAAATTACGAACAGAAAACGAAAGCATTATATTTAGATATACAGATAAAATGTCACAATCAATTGTGTATATTTTTCGTTACAAATAAAGATGATAATATTATCAGATAGGCGAATAATATAATATGTAGATAGCCCTTAATTGTGGGCAGCGATCAAATTAGCCGTATTGACAATTTGAAGTAGTTACGCAGAAAGCAGCCAACCCAAAAAACACGAAACTGAAAAATTTGAGACTAAAAAAACCTAATATGTAAAAAGCCTTTCCCAAAATTATTGTCATAAAAGTAATAGAAGCATAAGTGCTTCTATTACTTTTATGACAACAATTAATAACAATAATTAATTAACAATAATAACCAGTAAACGGCAATTTACCTTAATGTATTAATAACTACTAAAATTGTAAAAATACCGCTGTATTGTTTAAAAATAAGTAAGAAGAGAAGTAACCCAACATTAAAATCGAATTATCATCAACCTTTTCAAATTATATACAATCATTAAATGCCCATTACTATGTAAATATTATATAGACTCCCTGTTAATTTGAAAAAAATCTAATGCGTGCTTTGTAGGGGATGTTGATAAATAAATAAACATTTTGAAAAAAAAAAATCCGCTTATTTTTAATTATATCTGTATTATTTAGCTTCAAATATTAATAATCTCCCAGAGCTGTATTCCTGTTTTAATTATGAGTCGAAAATATTCAAGCAACCATGACTTAATATCGATAGTTAAGGAGATATGCGACATCTAAGTTTACATTTTTTTTTTCAATATTTCTGACTTTTTTATTGTAAAGCGTTGAACTATCATTACAGTTACAGCAACGAATATTAAAAATTCATTCCTTTTAAGTCAAATAAATAATAAAAACCTTCCAATTCCAATTGGAGTTTATATATTTTTATTTAACTTCTACTAAAACGAATGAATTTTTCGAAATCGATATAGGTTACTGTAATGATACTTCAAAGTTTTTTAAAAAATAAGAAAAAAATGCAAACTTTGATATTGCATATCTCCATAACTATTGATATAGGTCATGGCTGCTTGAACATTTTCGACACATAATCAAGGAAGGAATATAGTCCCGCGAGGTTATTAATGTTTTCGAAATAACTCTGTGTGCTATTTATATAGTATCCATTAGTAAATGTTTTTAAAATATGGTGTCTTTACATGAGTCATTATCTCAACATGATATAGTTTTGAATTGATTGAAAATTGAAAACTAATGCTCTAAGCAGGTAGGTACCTCCTAAACGTGCCGTGCTTCTATTTGTATTTTTATGAACTATGCCTGGCAACATTATACTCTCCTTATTCCGCCGGCATCACCGCATTTATAAAACAAATGTGACATTGCTTCACTTCGTGACCGCCATTTTGTTTTCCCCTGACGCGCTTACTATTCTGTTTTGTCGTAAGTTGTAGCCGTAGCTCATAAGCTTTGTCTTTATTTATAAGTAGAGGGATTCTAGATTTAACTTTGCGCAAATCACGAGATACGTGTCCAAAAAGATTACTAAAATGTTGCACTTTTTGGATATACTACTCCTTTTGGTGTAGCGGTTTGTAATAAATAAATACATGCGGTTATTATAATTATAAAGGTTCATTGAGATTTGTTCAAGTAGTGATAATCGTTCATTTGCGGGTATTATAATATTTACGAGATGCTGGAGATTGGTTGGCAGATGAAGGGAAAAACAGACACGAATATTGCAGTATGAATGTAGACAACAAATAAGACGAAAATCCTACCTTTTAGATGACGGATGTTGGGAAGGATGCAGAGATGCCTTTTTCTTCAATGTTCTGGTGCAGACGCACTCTACTCGCGTCGAATATGATATTTCTAGTAGATGCGGTATAAATTCGGATTCTTTATATGCGTAAATCACACAAGATGCGGAATTATATGTAACTTCTTTTTTCATCACAAACAATTGAACAGAGTTTGACGTGGCGTTAGGAACAATTTGAATTATATGTAGGTAAGACAAATTTCGTTAGGCATATTAAATGAACGTAGGCGGAGTGAGATTAATAGGAGATAAAAAGGATTATGAGAACAGGATTGGTAGGCCTCATCTTACCGAAGTCCAATTCAGCCACAACCACCGTCTCTATTCCTTCATATTTATCATTGGCCAAACCACCTTTCATTACTTGATTTTCCGCATATAAACAATTGCGGCAGCATTTTTTTTTTTGGCTGGTAAAGAAGAAACGGGCAATAAATTAGCTTTTCTATAAATCTGCATAGATGTCGCCGTGATAACATATCAAGTTTTTAAAACAATTTCCTTTTTATGTAATGTAGGTAGGATGTATATGAGATTTTTTCACCTTTTCACCAGAAACAACACATTGAAGCTATGAAAACAATATTGAAAAGATCTCGTAATAGTAGGTATAATATTTAATTGTGACTCCACTTATTAATTACTGATCAACAATACTATTTTTGGGAAATGAAACTGAAAAGGAAAAAATTCAAAATAATTCAAAACATAGCCATGAGAACTATCTTAAGTTGTAACAAATATTCAAGAATTAGCGATATGGTAAAGCAACTAAAGGTTATGACAATTGGGCAACAAATGATACAAAATGTCCTAGTCTTGATACATAAAATAAAAAAACAATTAGTTCCAATATACATGTATAAAATTATGAAATACAATTTCGAGGTCCACACTTATCCTACAAGAAGTAGAGGGATTTTAGGCTTCCACAAACGAAACTGGCAGGAACACAAAATAGTTTGTACTATAAAGGTCTTAAATTGTTCAATGAACTGTCAGCAAAGTAAATAGTCTCACTAGTTTTCGTAGGCAAAGTACAAAATATGTGAAAAGTAAGTTTTTATGTATGATCATGTTATGTTGTTTCATGTTTTTTTTTTAATTTCTTTACTTTGTGCCAGATGTGAAAATGTGTTTCTATTTATGGTTACTTATGTTGACATATTTTTGAAATATTTATGTTAATGTGCTATGTTAATTTATGTTTCAATTACTAGATGCAAAAATGTATTCTTTTTATAACTAAATAAAAAATATACAAACAAACATTATTAAAAGAAGTAAATACGTGTAGGAAGAAAATTTACGTAGAATACGGGGCCCAACTCAGATCTTTTACTAATAATGCTGTGCAATTGGGCAATTATGTTCAATTCCTCTTCATTTCAGAATCTCGCAACAATATTTATATGCATTTTTATTATTACCTTATTATTGATTTCAATTTAATTTCACTTCTGAAACTGAAACACTAATGTCATTTCTAGAAACTCCATCACACGTTCGCAAAGTTTCTAGCACGGACCGGATCGTGGGACGAATTAAGTTGGTGATACAAGACTCCACAGACCTCTAAACTATATTCGTGATAAATATATGTCAGAATATTTTGAGTTTGTTCAAATTTTTCAAGAACACTTTAGTGGATTTTATCCCCAGAGGCACATCATTTACGAAGCTATTTTTTTCTTTTTATATGGGAAAGTAGGATTGAAGTCTTTTTTTGAGTGCTCATGGGGCTTACGACCTATCGTACTACTAGCTTTAGAGATCAATTTACAAAATGTAACGTTCACCAATTCCATACCATAGCCAATATAATAAGAATAATACGTGCGGAAATTGTGTGGAATGTTCTAGTGAATAAAGTGATAAAGCGATTTTAAAGTGTCTATTTAAGAGTGATAAATTTACGAAATAGTTTAATTTAAATTATAGCGTTAAGTCAAATAGTGTTAAGTGACTTTGTACTTTTGATTGATTAATTAATCAGTAATTAATAACTTCGTTATTCAATTCCAAACACGTGACAATACGTTAGGTTCAAAAAGCGACGTTTTCTAAACCTTTGCTGACCTCTATTTTGACAATATTTCTTCTGCTTTCAATTTTGTAACTGTGGGTTATCTCAGCAAACCTTTTATCACTTAAGCACCTCCCATAAAAGGGCTTAACGTTAAGAACATATTACAGGCCGTTTGGAATTCGTACAAAGTAAGGTCCCGCCGTATATTTACCGTGGCGACCGTTAGGTTAAGCCGATTAACAAAAAGGTAAAGGAAATATTAAGCACGTAAGGGTTTTGCCTAATCCTTGGCCGCGGACGACTCGGATCAGACAACCGAGGAATAACCAATATCCGAAAATCCTCCCCCACGTCCATACGTCACTAACGGCCGTGTGGGGGAAGGGTTTTAATAATTTGTGAAATATTAATCCATTCTGGTATTTACAAACTTAGCTGCAATGATTGCCCAGCTTTCTATATTCGTAAAATATTAGAATAAAAGAACACATTAAATGCTTAACAAATATAGGTTTTTCTGAATTTGCCGAACATCTAATTAATTTTGATCACACATTTGATAATAATACAGGGCCAAAAATTTTATACAAAAACGGACTAGGTTTGCGACTTAACAATCTAGAAGCATTAGAAATTAATAAAGCTATCAATAATAATAGTCAAATAATAAATAAACAAATAAATTTATCCAATAGTCCGATTTTAAAGCTGTTCCCTCTATCTTCAGTTAACTCCTCCCCTCCACTCCCCCCCACCTAGTTGACACTCTGTCCCTCTCCCTTTTTCTTTCCTCCTTTATAAATTTCTGTACCTAGATTAGTCTATATTATAATTGTCCTGAAGAAGGTTGAGTCCAACCGAAACTAGTTGACAAATATATAGCAATAAAGTGGTTTAAAACATAGTATTTAATTTATTCTTAAATGTCTTAATTTTAAATATTGTCTAAGTGAAAATTTTGCCTTCTTTTTTTTAATTTTTTTTTTATTTATTAGAGACACTAACAGGATAATAGGTACGTGATACTCTGATAATAAAATATTATAAGTGAAGACTATGCCCATTATCCCAATTACAAGTGTCTTCGGCACGCTCTAGCAACATGTATATTTGCTGTTCGAAGAATATTTTTCTTCTGTATGAAGGCTTGAACTTTGTGGTGACATTATTATTAAAGTAAAAAACAAATCGATTTGTTTTCACGTTTTCACGTTGACTAAACAATCTACATGTTTCGAGAAAAATGTTCAGGATTATTGTGTTCACAATAATCCTGAAGAAGAGAGTTCTCACCTTGCTTTTGATATGGTATTGCAAGCCAATAATTAACCGTAACACCAACACACCAGCGTTGATGATGAACCCTGCAACGGGATCCGAAATGTCTGCCAAAAAGGTCGTAAAAACGCGGCATAATACCTTTGCAGTGCCGTATACCGTGAAGTTTTTAATTTGCGACCATCGTCTCTATTAATATTTATCGGGTGCTTGTGATTTCGAGTGCTTCCTTGATAAGACGCGTGTGGTGACTCTTACGCTTTCCAAGGATTTTCGGTTCGATGCAAAATGATGGCCGGTATCCAGAAAATGCTCAGCCAGTGCTGATTTTCTTGGATGACCGAGTTTGCTTGCCCTTTTGTGTTCGTCGACCCTTTTTGAAATGGTAAGCATTTTGTAACCGTTTGTCCCACGTATACTTTACCGCAGGCTTGACAATCGAGTCTATACACGCCGTCTGTTTCTAAGCGATCTCGATCCATCGCTTAGCCCGCCATATAAGCAAAGTGTAATTCGATACATTGTATTGTATTTCATGTGTATTTTGTATTTTTTATCCGTTAATGGAAAACTCTCATTGATGGAAGTTGGAAAATAGGTGAAGAAAATGTTCACGCGCATTCAGGCAGTATGCCAAAGGAATATAACCTCTAACTAGTGATGTTTAAACCGTTATTTTAACCAGTTATTTTCGGTACAGTTATTTGGGATTTGTATCTGATTATATCGATGATTAATAACAAAGATAGAATTTCCCAAGATGACCGCTCACAGGCAGACATCAGAAGCAGAATATAACAAGCAAGAGTCGCCTTTAACAAAAATTCAAGATCCTTGAATCCCTCAAAATTGTTTAAAGGTTAGGAAGAACTTGATTAAAACTCTTGTCTGGAGTGTGCTGATGCGTGGCAGCCAAACATGGTCCATCGGCCAGAGCACGTCCGGGAGGCTCGCGGCCTTTGAGATGTGGTGCTACAGGCGCATGGCGAGGATACATTGGTCAGAACATATCCGACGAGGTTGAGCAGGGTGGGCGAAAAGAGGCGGCTCCTGAACAGAATCGCCCAACAGCGAGCAATTTGGATAAGCCATAATATAAGGCACCCGGGCCTGCTTTTTACCATCGTCGAGGGAAATGTTGAAGGCAACAATCGTAGAGGCCGCCCGAGATTAAGCTACGTAGACCAGATTATCGGAGATGTGCGCTGTAGCACCTACCAAGAATTGAAGAAGCTGGCAGGTGACACAGAGGAGTGGAAAAATCGAGTGCTTGTTGCAGACCAAGCCGATTGCGATCCAAAAAAAATGAGCGAGCCTTACCGTAGTCGCATATGATGCATATAACGCATAGTCGCATGTAAGACAATTTGATATCTCACAATTAAAAATATCAATTGAGCAGTAACAGAAAATAACATCAAAATTTAAAAAAGCTTATACATATGTATATATTTATTAATTTGTAAATACAAGTAAAGAAAATGTATGTGCATTTATTTATTATTAAATTTTTCCGCACTCGGTAGGTACCGTATATATATATATATATACGTATTTTGTTTAGAAATGTGTTTGGTCCACTGTAAGTTTTTATTTATTTTCATAGATGGCGGTAGTGTGCCGCCATACATATTGTAAGAAAACTTTGAATAAATATTTAAAAATAATCACATACATTACATAACATTTGAGAATGTAGTTATTGTTCACATTAATTTGAAAAAAAAAGTATTTATTGGATAGTTTCGAAGATGTAAGCCAAAATATATTAAAGTTACAACATCCATACGCCTGACACCAGCCACGTAGCATATATACAAAATCAGAAGCATTGACTGTTGGAAATGTGCGTCTTCGCTGTGATGGCACTTGCTGGCAATGATTTGTTTATAAACGATGATTTTTTCCATCGCGCGCGCTCATTGGTTAAATGGAATGCACGCGCTTCCCCGGCGTCTAATATCCTGTTACGCATTTCCGTCCATTTTTACGAAATCACTGCCACAGATGCAGGAATGCGAGAGGAAAGATGCTACACATCAAAAAAAATGTTGTTAAGTACCGATGGTTGCTCGTAGAATTGCAAAAAATCAATTGCCAATCATCGACGCAATTAGATACAAATCTCAAATAACGGTTACTGTGTCACCGGTTAAAATACCATCACTACCTCTAACGCACGTAGACGTACACTTTTTTTTTAAATAACGAACCAAAAACCGTAGTAATTAGGTGTTTGACTGTCGTAAACATTGAGAAACCTAACAACTCGAATACCTTGACACAGTTTTCGTACAAATTTGCTTTAACGTTTAACTTAATTTATCTCCGTAATCTAATGACACGTCCAGGAAGAGGAATTTACACCACTAATTCAGAATGAATATTAAAAATTCCAATTTAATTCTAAGGGTAGGAATATTCCGGGATGCTTTCAGAAAAATGTCTTGAAACCGCACATGATGGAGATCACTCTGGAATATCCCAATTATAATAATTTTGTTGTCTGTCTGTCCGTCCGTCCGCGTAACACCGGTAACTTTTTTGTAGTAAATTTTTTTTCCCAAAAAAATTTTTTAATTTATTGTTTTTCGCAAAAAAATATACGAAAAATTGACTATTTTTCAAAAAAAAAAAATTCCAAATTTTTTTTCGGAAAATAGATAAAAGTAGGTAGGTAAGTGTTTCAGAAAAAAAATTTCCCAAAAAAATTTTTTTCGTACATACTTATTCCTTAGGAACCGACATGTTAAAGTACCGTCACTTTTACGGGTCACAGCTATTTTATATACTAAAACCAGAAAAGACGAACTAAAACTTAGGACAATATATAGCGCGGGCTTTACAAAAAAGTAAATGTTCATTTCATAAAAAAAATTAATCAATATATTATAGATGTCTCATTGAGACAAAGCTACTGGTTTATATACGGAAAAGCATGTGAGTCTTTTTGGTGTCCATAGGGCTTGCGACCTATCGTATGGCTAGCTTAATTAATCATTTTACACAATGTCACGTTCACCAATTCCACTCATGATAGATTACCACATATAAAAATTTCAAATTTTGGAATTTGTGTATATGTTTAATTTGCACACTTAGTTTCATATGAGTTGTATTTTACTACCATCACCTGTGGTTGAAATTTGTCATGTCCTACAATATTGGTTTATTGAGTCATGTCAGGTCTTTCGCGGATGCTCTCTGTTCCTGTCACATTTAACACCGACTATAATTAATTATCACTATTAATCCTCACTAATAATTTTGTCCTGGGTCATCTTCTTGACTAAACCATCTCAGAGAACTTTTTTTGATACTTTTATTTCTAATTACGACGTATGATAATTTGGCAGATTACTTAATTTATTAAATATTTTTATTTTAATCTTTGTATGCTTTGACCATATTACAAACATATGTGGGGTATAAATGCAAAGACAGCAATATCAAAAAAAAAAAATTAATGCAGTCATCGAGGATTACTAATTTATAATGTACTGAAATAGAGATTTTATGGAAAACATAGCCTATAATTATATAGGAAACAGGAAGGGATAAATACATAAAATCCACAATTCGGTAGGTACATTTTAAATTAATAGTCCTTGGTGACTGCATTCAGAACATTTTTTTTTGTTCAAACTACTTTTTGACAGTTTTTAAAAATTCAAATTTAACAGAAATAATGTAAAAATATGATGACCCTGTAATAAGAAGGTTAACGTGCATTGTTATAATAGCGCAAATCAATGAGAATAGACCAATTTATACTCCCAGGAGGTGGTAGTTTTATAGACGTGTATTTGTTGATTGCGAAATTAAATAAACTTTTTAAGTAAATTTAAAATAAAATAAAAATCTCCCCGGAGAAACGAACTCCGGTCTTCCGCGTGACAATCGAAAATGCTAATCACTACACGGTCAATGGACTGCAGAGATTTACATAAAATTAATTATGCGCGGTGCAACGGAGCTTGTCTTTTATACTTTAAATTATCAAAAAATTCAAATTTCTGCTACATAAAACCTTTGCAGAAATTTGAAATAAAGTTATTTACAGTCCCCTGCGTACAAAATACATCGATCTTTGCCAATAACTGTAAAATATTCAAACATATATTAAAAAGTGTACTGAAAGATTACTAGTATTTGTCGAATTGGACTTAAATAATTGATTTGTGTGTATGTATATTTTATTATTATATTATGACATTCAAAGCTTGTGCTATATCTTCTCTCTCTACATTATTACTTTTTTTTTGTTTTTAAATTTCTATATTATTATGTTTTTTTTATGCTTCATGCTTTTTACTATATATTATATTTATCTTTATTTGTATGTATCTGTATTCTAAGTATTTTCTTCTCACTTTGTCATTACTGTGTTTACATGTTTTTTTTTCTCTTCTCTGTACTATATGTACAGAGAAGATGTACGTTAATAAAATATGTATGTTAATGTACACTATACCTATCTATTGAAAAGCCCTATAGGGCGTTAATTAATAATAAATAAATATCGGCCGTGCACTTTCGCCACCCAGTTCGGCATTATTTTAATGCTAAAGCGGTTATCTTCGCTCGCCAATCGACAAAACAATTGCGCCATGTATTCACGTATGCGGGTCAGTTATGGAGTAATGTTTTTTCTATGGCAGAACGGGCCGTGAACGCGGGTATCCTAAACTTATCACAATTAAAACTGTAATATCACGTTGAGGTTTTGAAGAAGAAGAAGAATCATCATTGCCAAGATCATCTAATCGGTCCTCGCTCGTCTACCGTCTCGAGAGGAGTCCTTTATTATTATTTTTTTACTTCTTCACTTGCTCCCGAGGCTTATCACTGGTGAGAAATGGACATCCACACGCAACCGCAAACACTCTTTCATATCACGAACTCACGATACATCTTTAATATGCATACAAATGTTACAAATTTTTTAACGCAGTTTTCATGAAAAAAAAATGTGGGTTAGCTGCTGTGGGTTGACAGGCTCTATGTAAAATGCGCATTTAATAAATTGCTCGGAATATTAGCACGGCAACAATGTGGTGCTAATGGCCAACAATGGCCTGACCTTTGCCATTATAATAATTGAATGGTGCGTAGCCCTGGGGGGCGCCCAATGTGGGTAATGGACGTTTCTCGTGTCTTCGGAGGATTCTGCCCGCTGGAGTAAATAATTAATTAACCCCGACTGACCCTTTCCCCGTCCCCCTCCGCCGCAACTAGAAGCTCGCCGATTCAAAGCGAAAAGAAATCTTTTTAGATGAAACAAAAGCACCTCTTCGCATTCAAAACATTGAAATCGGACGCTGGGGAGGTACTTGCGCTAATTGAATTTCAGACCTTTACACAGGGCGTAACAGAGCTAGTCCACAATAAGGTTTTCACGGCCACTCAGATTCTTCAAGTTTTTGTTTTCTGGGGTATTCTGCCATGTTGTTACGACCTTTTGGGCCGACGTTTTGGATCCCATTGCAGGGTCCATCATCAGGTCTGATGGGTTGGTGTTGTGGTTAAGTATCATCTTGCAATACCGTGTCGAAAGCAGAGTGAGAACTTTTTCAGTGTTGTGTTAAGTATTGACTCGCAATACCGTGTCGAAAGCTTGGTGTTTCTATGTTTATGTGTTACGTGGCAATATCGTGTCGGAGTCATGTGTTGTATTATGTTGTATGTATGTTTCATCTGTTGTCTGATCACTATCTCTGCGGAGTCTGCGACGAAATTGACTTTGAAACAATTTTTGTGACTTCACAAAAATTTCGCAAATACGTGGCAGCGAATAACAATGGAGAAAAAATTGTGGAGACCTTCATCCAGCAGAGGATAGAAAACGACGGATAATTATGAAGACAAAATTATGGGTGCACTATAATATAGTACAGACACAGTATAGTAAAGTATACAGTATGTTGTCTCGGCAGTGTCCTTGAAATAAATACCTTCGGCCGCTTAGTACTTAAACTTGGTTAAACACGCACCAGGGCTGCTCATTGACTGACTCTTTAGGGTTTGGGGTGCCATAAATTGACGTAAATTTATGCGCGGGAGCGTCTCACACTGCTTGCGTCCGACGTTACTGCAGCCCTGCGGCGACCGCGCAGACCGAAGTATACCGAGATTTCGAAGGGCGTCGTTTCAGCTGTTTGTATGAAGATGTAATACTGTATGTTTACTATACTGTGCTACAGATTTTCTATTAGGTATCTAGGGAACAGTATACAGTTCTTCGACGCTGCATTTTTTCGACACTCTTTCATTTTAATGTAAAAAAATAAACATAACATTCGATCCATTTGTAAGCATATTTAGATCGTATATGTACTTTATGTTATAAATTTGAGGTATTTAGTCAGCCGCTGTAGTAAAAAATAAATTCAAATTTTGATATTTATTACAATTAAGATTCAACGAAAGTAGTAGTTAATTAAAATATTATAGAACTGTTTATATTTATTATTTGGGTCGAAATCTATATCTTATATCCTATTACGCCGAGGTCCTTTATCATTAAAAAATATATTTGTTAATTTTGACACGATAACATTTATCGAAGCATATCTAATTCGAGGCACATATGTTAGTTGAATAGTTTAGTAGCTTTTTGGTATAGTGATCATCACGCTGGCCTAGTGATCTGGTGGTCTGCGCTTTGAGTCCCATACCAGGACACCAGCAACTTGTTCCTATTTTCATAGCACAAGCGTTTAGCTTAGTTTGAAAATAGTAAGAATATTGATGCGACAAGTAGTATTATAAGCATGGACGCTTACCGAAGAACTGATAAGGCGACTTGAGGCATTGGAGATGTGGATCTACAGAAGAATTCTCAAAATAAGCTGGATGGACAGAGTTACGAATGAAGATGTTATGGCTCGGATGAATAAAGAAAAAGAAGTTATTAAAACAATAAAAGTCCGAAAACTTCAATATCTAGGACACGTGATGAGACATCCAGAGAAATACGAGATCTTGCATCTCATAATGCAGGGAAAGATTGCCGGAAGTTGGGGCCCTGGAAGAAGGAGGACTTGATGGCTGAAAAGCTTGAGACAGTGGTTTGGCCAGTCTACTGTGGAGCTGTTCCGGGCCGCAGTAAACAAGGTCCGCATAGCCAACATGATAGCCAACGTCCGGTAAACGGACAAGAAGAACGAGAAGAAGAAGAAGAAGTATTATTTTTAAATAAAAATAAATTTTATTCGCTCAACTTCAGATATTGAAAATGATACTCGCTTTAGAAACCTAACAGGTGCCATTCCCAAAGCGTCCGTATAAATTAAAACCGATTTTTAAAGAGGCTCAAATCTAAATGAAATGGTACAATTTGCATTATTTAGTTTCACTAGTGATAAATTTATTTCGAAGAGCCACCATATTTTTGGTCCTATTCAAGAAATTCTCCGAAGCACAAATAATTTCTGTTACATAAATTTCGCAGATGGATCGAAAGAAAGGCCGTCGTATTGAAATAAACTTTAATTTTGCGGAAAATACAAATCTTGTTCACGAGAAGTGCTAAATTGAATTCAATAGAATAATTATTTTTCCCGGAAAATCGAGAATGAAATGTATATTTTATCAACCGAATGTATAACTTTTTGTAAAATTTTAATATTCAACGTATAACCGAGAAGTTCGGCTAGCGAAAATATGTTTTTGAACGGCGCCCAGGCTATTTATAGCGTCTGTTTGAAATTATTTTGATTTTTTTTTTTTGATAAAATTTGACTGCCAAAGGATTTCGCGGTCGGATTATCCTGTCAGCTGCTCTCTCCTATTCGTGGCTGTAAGCGTGTAGGAAGAAACAGCACGTGGACCGTGGCAGATTTATATAATCGAGCAATTAACAATTACGAAGAAAGAGAAAAAAGTAAATAATATGATAACATATTATAGTCTGTAACTTTGTCGAGTTATCAATGAAAGACATTTTTGATTAAATAAAACAAATTCACAAAACTGGGAAGGCTTCGGTGGCTGGGAGAGAATATCCGAGCATCAAGCACCAAAGTCCCTGCTGAACTCAAGGCCAATAGGGCGAAGGAGCTTAGGAAAGCCAAAATTAAGATGGAGTGACAACGTCCTCAAATATATCAAAGATATCTCTGCCTTAGAGCTTCGAAACTGAAGAGAGCTGGCACTAGACCGAGATGAGTGGAGGAAAATTATTGAGGAGGCCAAGACCCACCAAGGGTTGCAGTGCCAAGAATGATGAAAACAAATTCACATTGTATAAAACCACGAGTTTTCAAGATGTATTATAGATGTCTCACAGAGACGAATCTATTTATATGGGAAAGGAGGTATGGAAGTCTTTGGTTGCTTATGGGGCTTACCACATCATCATCATTATCTTCATTCCCTTGTCGTAGTAGGGTCAGGGATCCAAAGACTCAAGGTGCTTACATATGTAACTGTCGTGCACTGCTTCCGCATAAGCCAACCGGTCTAGACCCATTATTTATTTTTTATTTTTTATTTATTATATTTATGTAAATGAAGATCGGTAGGTACCTATTGATCTTCATTTAATTTGAATTGTTAAAATGGAACGTTTAAATTTGTGTGAAAATTCTTTCACAAACAACTGACAATCGAGCTATTGAGAAAATTGTAATATACCGGTGATAAAGTTTCTAATATAAAATAATAGCTTTAAATGTTGTTTCTCTTTTCAGGTGTGTACTTTTATTATTTTTAAATTTTATTGTGAAATATTATGTTCTTTTGCTAATAAAATATTTACTCTTTTCAGAGCAACGCAAAAAAGCTTTTATTTAAAAAAACTAAAATATTTGGGAAACCACATTATAAAACAACAATAAATTGTCCAACGCTTCTCGAATAATTCTATTCCACCACAAAGTAAGATTCTGGAAGCTAAATAACCATCCGCAGTTTCTACGGCATCTCCAATTGTGGAAAATCGCTTACCAAAAAGGAATTTTTTAGATTTGAAAACAGATAGTAGATGTTGTTAAATCTGGTGAATACGGCAGATTTTCAAGTAATTCGTACATGAATTCGTTGAATTTTATGGCACCAAAGGTAGTATACTTACCTCTATGAACACCTGCATTGTCTTGATAAAAAAATAATGCTTTAAACCAGGTCTTTTAAACAAACAATGTACAGGAAATAAAATTACTACTGATGATGTGTGGGATACACAGGAATAAATCAGAAACTTCACGATCATACTAAAAACTTCGCGAAATGATGTTCTCTATATAAGGGCGATAGAACCGCTGCGCAGATCAGTTGTTTTGCCAAGCGAGACGAGACCATAAAAAGCGAAATCAGATATAAGAAGTGTGGCGATTCAATGTGACTATAAATAATAAATTAAGAGAGTATCTACCGACGTGCAAAAATTTTTCGACACTGATCAGAGCGATACAAACGACGTGAATCAGAATTTCTAGATACAAGTGGAAGATTAATGAACAGTGCTCCGATCAAGTTGGTCTCCAGTGACTGTAAAATAATTAAAAGCTTTATTAATTTTAATTATTTCATTTGTTTAAAATACAAAGTTATAAATTGTAAATACGACTCATAAATGTTATTGACCCCAAGAGCTATCCAGTTACAAAGGTTATCGGATCGCACAAACATACATTATTTAATAACTATCTACGTATTTCAATTATCTGAATTTTAAGTGATTTTATAGTGTTTACCATCTTGTACTCGAGACGAGGCAATGTCAATATTTTCCTAAATTTATCGTCGTGACCAGATCTGCACAGTCGGGGCTAGATCAACAAGATGGAGACCGTAAAACGAAATGAAACGATTTATTTTGTGTACTCAAGTACTTGCAAATTAAAATGTTTCACTCAGAGGGTGATTGAAAACTTCTAGTTTACGAATCGTCTAATAATATATATTTAAAACAGAAGTCCAACCTTGTTGTCTAGTGCTTTCTTTGCGGGCAAATTTGAAAGGAAACAATTTAGATTTTTTAAAATTAGTCATCATCATCATCATTCTTGGCACTACAACCCTTGGTGGGTCTTGGCCTCCTCAATAATTTTCCTCCACTCATCTCGGTCTAGTGCCAGCTCTCTCCAGTTTCGAAGCACTAAGGCAGAGATATCTTTGAGGACGTTGTCACTCCATCTTAACTTTGGCCTTCCTAAGATCCTTCGCCCTATTGGCCTTGAGTTCATCAGGGACTTTGGTGCTTGATGCTCGGACATTCTCTCCACATGACCCAGCCACCGAAGTCTTCCCAGTTTTATAAATTTTTGTGACGTTTGGCTCCTTAAATAGAGTATAGAGCTCATTGTTGTAATGTCTGCGCCAAAGTCCATTTTCTAGAACCGGTCCGAAGATACACCTCAAAATTTTCCTTTCAAAAACGTCCAGTGCTCGCTCATTCCTCTTAGTTAGTACCCACGTCTCAGCTGCATACGTGAGCACTGGCCTAATAAGCGTTTCGTGCACTAATATCTTGGTGTTTCTGGACAGCAGTCTGGATTTTATCTGCTTTTGTAGACGGAAATATAGACTGTATAGGAAAAAACCGCGATTTGCGCTCACTATGCGCTTCTGGATCTCCTCTGTGGTATTATTGTTGCCTGTTATCAGGGATCCTAGGTATGTAAATCTTGGTACCGTTTCAAAATTTTGACTTCCACACGAGAGAGTTTGGATTTGTAGGGTGCATCCTACGGCCATGTATTTTGTCTTCTGCTGATTTACTATGATTATATTAAATTAGTATATTAAATATAACTATGTGTAGCCCTATGTCATCACCAAATTGATTCTAACTAATCAGCTACTTATTTATTTTATAGGGTGGGGCAGTATTGTTATAAAGCGATGGTTGCTCTGAAGAGAGTGGCGGTAGGCAGGGGTTGTAAAGTTGTAGCTCCGCTTGTCTTGCTCTATTGCTTAAGTCAGCATCATGGGGTGAACGAAGGTGGAGCGCGCGTTCGAGGCTTAATTTTCTAACGGTCACTCAATCATCCCCACGCAACTTGCATTCCATACCCATTCACAGAAAGGTCGCTCGATTTATCCCCCTTTGACAATTTTGTATGGGGCCATCTAAAATCACGTGTTTACAACTAGGTTTCTGACTCACCAGAAGAACAACATTCGTCAAGCTATCACCAACATACCCGTCGACATGCTGGAAAATGTTGAAAGAAAATTCCAAGTTCAGTAACGCAGTGTATTGATAATAATAGACGCCATCTGCCCGAAATCATCTTTAAAACTGTGTAAACATCAAATTCAAATGTTCTACTTGATGCTGTTCTTTCTTTCATCTTCATCCCCTTGTCCTAGTAGGGTCGGGGGCCCAAAGACTCGACAAGGTGTTTCCATGTTCCCCTGTCTTGCGCCGCTTCTGTATGAGTCAACCAGACTAGACCCATTCTGTTTTCGTACACATTTTTCTGTTGCCTCCCCCAGCTAAAGAGGATTCTTGTTGTTCAAGAAATTGAATATGTATATTCTTTCCAGCCCCGGGAAAAGAAACTGATCAATGTTCAAGACTTTCAAATTTCTACCCGGATTCCGGCTGGAATCCACCAATTCTTTTATCGTACGAAACGAGGAAATTAAAACACAAAATGAATCTATATTTCAAGCAACAAAGGGTAAACTTTTCCGAAAAAATAGCGATCAAAAAGAGGAATAAAAATATAAAATACAGACACGTAGCTACGTATTACTGCTTTTTAAAATATTACAGAAATGACCCTAATTTTTCTAAGAACTTTCCCTTTTATGCTTTTTTTTTCAAACAAAATATAAAATTGCAATATAACATGTACATTCCAAATATTCCTTCATTCAAATTTTTCAATATTTAAACTATAAATTGTCGAATTCTTACTCGCACGGAATAATAAAGAAAACATATCACTTTTATTAAATCAATAAACAAATATGTACCTGCATAATATGAAACAATTTAAATTTTTAAGACATTTTAATTATATATTAAATCATTTGATAGATATTTTGGAGGAAACAATGCATCTTTTTTACATTGAATTACTAACTAAGCAACTTACTCTGCCCTACCCTGTATAAAGTAAATTGTTAAGTGTCCTTAGTAAAATAAATTTGTAATTAATTCTTTGTAAGCTTATTTAAAAGGAATACTGGAAGGGAAACTGGCATGTTACATCGGAGAAAAGTTTTAATTTCCTTTGAAATTTAAATATAATTAATATTGTTGTATAATCGCCGCTGTGGGGTTCGAGTAAAACACTTTGATTAATGATAAACTTTATTTGGGAAACTTAGTACAACCATTTATATATCAGAACTTTAGAGTTTAGTGTTTGCATCCGAAAATGATCACATGTAAATAATTTGCTCCGTATTTATTTATTTATTTATTTTTTGTAATAAACATATTTAAGGAATAAAATTGTTAAAAACACAATACTATGCTTAAGTCCATCAGTTTTACAATGTGGTATTATTTATTATTTACATACAAAACTACATTGAAATCTCTAGAAGTTGCCCAGAAATTGATTATAATGATCATTCTTAAAAAACCTAATGATTATCTGACTATAGATCTTTTTAATACAAGTCCCACATTACGAAATACTTACAAACAAAATTGCATTCTTCAATTTTATAAAAATTTTCGTAGTGATAACGAACTCACCCAAATAGTATCAAGTAGCAGAAACATAACACTTTGTAAATTGCATTTCCCTTTAAATGCACAACTGCTGAGCATCATTGTACATTTAGAGGTTTGAAATGGTTTAACGAATTACCTGTTAAAATGAGGATTGAAAAAAATTATGAGAACTTTAATAAAAATATTTTAAAATTCCCTCAGACTTAATTAAATTTTTATTTTATTATATATGTAATTTACTTACTTATTAATTAATTATGTATACATTTTATTACATAATTCTTTAGAATATTTCTTCAATAATAGGTAGTTTTAAATTTAATAATATTTATAGTGCGTACTGTTATTGTCTTCGCTTAAAATTTTCCATTATTTTTCACTTTCCTACATTAATTTTTTTTTTTTTTAGCTTATTATAAGTTTATTTAACTGTTGTCTCGCATAATTGCATTACGATTATCGCATATTATTAACTTTTTTTACTCCCTTTAGATTAACTCGTGGCGTCTGCTTGCTTGTTAGCCGGCTTGCCGTCGAAAAAACTTTGGTTCGTTTTTTGACCCTTTACCCGTGATCCAATCAAGCTGAACTGTGCAAGCAGACTCGTGGCGACGATCAAGAAGAACTTTCAAATTTTCGTTAAAAAATAATATTAATTACAAAATAATTTTGGATTTTTCAAATTTTTAATAGTTTTTTCAAATTGGAATCATTACAAAAGTTTGATTACTAGCAACGGTGGCCCGATAACGTCGCGGAATATTTTCTAAACTTGAATTACTCCGTCGGTATACATAATAGGTACTTCATTACGAATTGCGAAAATCTAAATTGACTGACAAATGTTTTTAGAATTTAATCTTCAAAGCATGAAGTGTCTTATCAAAGCTCAAAACATCTGACATTTTAGAAATATATTAAATTACTGTAAGTTTAGAGTTATGTTATATGTTTTAATTCGTCTTTAATTGTTGTTATATTTTACAAAGAAAGGGAGTATAATAAAAACTTGGTTTTTATGGGTTACTTTTTTTTTTCACTTTACCACATTAATTTTAAATTTTTTGTATAAGTTTATTTTACTGTTGTCTCGCATAATTGCATTACGATTATCGCACATTAGTAACTTTTTTCCTTCTTATATATAGGTAGATGTACATAGTATGTACTACTTACTATTTAATATACTTAAAATATAATGATACTCCTCTCCTATTCACCAGATGTACTACTCGTGTAGAAGAGAAATACCATTGTAAAAAATGTATTTGTCTATTAAATAAAATAAAAAAAATATTGTCGAGAGAGTCTGAAATTGTGGTAATTGTACGTATGAAAGACTTTCGAACATTCTTCGTGAATATAGAATCGACCGGATTATCCCGGAGCGTTCGAGACGCGACCGATACTTATACTAACCCAGCGGGCGCGCGCGCAGAGTGACAATAGATTAAGGAGAGTACCTCACAGGCGTTCGGAAATAAGTGTAAAGTGTTCCAGAGACGAGTGATGACTGCCTGTTATTTATTTCAAAGGTCTGGAAAATTATTTCATTAGACAGAATACCACTCACCAGTGACGCAGGGGTGCTTCTTCAGGAAGACGTTCCTGGCCTGGCGCAAGTCCTTCACCAGCTGCTCCTCCTGGGGACCCTCGATGGCGGAAAACACGGAGGCGCCCAGCAGCAGGTAGGAGATGTAGAAGCCGACCAGCGCCACAACGCGCAGGGAGGGGCGGGCCAATCCCACGGGACCGTACATCTGCAAGAAACATATAGTTCAGGACCAGCGGAAGACTGATATGATGGAGGTGTACCAAAAGAGAAGAACTTTAGGTTTTGGGTGAAGAGTGTACCTGATAAGAGCGGATACGGGTTTCGAATTTTTACTGTCCACTTTCTATTAATACAAGGGAACACATCAAAGAGAACCTGTGTGAGTCAGTCAAGGAAGTGTGCAGTGTGACCATCCAAGAGAGGAAGAGAGGAGATGTGTGGTGGGATGATGAAAAAGGAGAACTTGTAAATGAGAAGAAAAAACCGTGGCGTAAAAAAATAAAGTACGTCGTGAAAGAAAAAAAGAAGAGTTTGAGAATCGACGCGGAACAAAAGTAACTAAGAATATCAAGAAAATATCAAGGTCTTTTGGAAGGATGTTAAAAAGTCTTAAAGTGGCACGAAAAGGTTAGTAAGTTAGTTAGTTAGTTCTATCGATTAATGAAATGCCTTCGCATAACTAAATTCTTTGAGATGTATCTATTTTATAATTGCTCCAAAAACGATGCTGCCATTGCCAGTTAAAACTAAATCGTATCTTTGAATGTTGAAGAAGCGAGATGTACAGATTATTTTAAAATACGTTTAGATATTACTGTGTAGAAATATTATATATATTAATAAAAGGAAGAAAATTATAAAAAGACTATTTATTGAATTACCAATATATTTCGGGGCCAATGGTCCCTCCCATCATATTAAAAATAAAAATTGGAATTATAGATATTACAATCTAAAATAATCATCATCACCAGCTTTCTATACTATTAATAAATTTAATGAATATGTTTTAAATGACAAGGATAAGGATATTTTTATTTAAATATCATCGAGGATATACACGTCAATTTGTATGTAATAATCATTTTTATATAGGTATAACTAGTAGATATTAGAATTAAGGCGCACTTAAGATGTTTAAATAACAATAACTATTCAGAATCTCTAATCATCTTTTGGAAACAAACCATTCTTTTGATATATACAAGATTAAGAAATTTAGCATACAAACAACACATACGAGTATTACAGTTAGATAAATTAGAAATATTAAAAATTAGAAAGGTGTTAGTTGCAAATTAAACATTAAAAACAAATCCTTTATTTTCAGATTAGTTCCATATTTTTATTTTTTGTTTTTGTTTACGTCTTTTCTTTTTTTTTTTTAAAAAAAAAAGATATGCGAAAACGAAATAGGTGTCGCATCAATATTCCTGTTATTTTCAAACTAAGCTAAACGCTTGTGCTATGAAAATAGAACTAACTTGCTTGCACTGAAATGGGGATAGAACTATCGACCACCAGATTGCTAGGCGAGCGTCATGACGACTATACCAACAAACTACTCAAAATTAAAAACAACCTATAATCTATTCAACCAGCTCTCTACACAAATAATAAATTAAATAATTTTGTAAGTATTTAATAACTAGGATAAGGATGATTTTTTTTTAAACCGTGGGTTTATAAATATATTTGTAATGATTACTTTGGTTTTTTTATATGTAAAATTAGTAGAATTGTTTATATCAGAATTAAGATGCACTTAAGATGTTTAAATGGCAGTAATCATTCTGAATTTGACAATAATTTTTTAGAAACGCATCATTATTTTGATAACTATAAGAATTTGGAAATACATACATACAATATTTTTTCAATACAAAAAATTAACAAAGGATTAAAGTTGGATAAATCAAAAGTGTTTTCTTTTTATTAATAGGTATAAATAATGTTACCACAAAGTTATTTTGCTGTTATTGAGAAACAAACTCTTGTATACATTATTTAATATTGGAGATGCTTCATTTTGTCATTGTCATTTTATAAAAGAAATCAATATGTTTATTTTCTTAAATCAATTTAATAAGTTAAATATGAATTGAGATTCAACAGAAATATGTTATTGATAATTAACCGTATATCTCCTAAACCTTCTTACATTTAAATAAAACATATAGTGGAAGAAACTGTGTTTTTAATTCAATTCATATTTAACACATTAAAAACGAATTCCCACAATGTTTCACAAAAAAATAAAAACAATTTAATTTTTATGCTGTATATTTTTGATGTTTAATTTCTAGGTACAAATGTATAGTTTGAGATGTGTCCAACTCAAATATACAGAGAGATATTCCTATATTATTATATGCATTTACGTTATTCGCAATTTCAAATTAAATCAACAGTCGTGCATATTAATTTCTAGGTTACGATGGCACGTGGCAAATGTTGTAGCTTTAAAAGTTAGCAGCGTGGAATTCCACGTCAAGGTGGGAATGCCAAGTCAGTACAAAAAATCAATAGTTTAACGAGAAATTAACAGCGATAATGCGTTTTAAACACACGTTTTATTTTGGTCACGCCATACTTGAATCAGTCATAACCACTCACGAAGGTTGCTGGCTGTGTCTGTAACACTTCGGCTGTCACAAAAAACACAGAAAACAGATGTCGTGAAAAGCTCCGTGACGAAAAATAAAACAGGCTAATATAATTAGATCAAGAAAATAATTATTTTGTTACGCTCTGAACAAAAGCAATTATTCTGATTATATTATATTTTAAGTATACGAAAAACAGCTACACTCAGAGAATATAAAAGTTTTCAGAGATAACCTAAGAATCTCTCTCCAAGCAAAAGAATAATTATTTTTTTGGAGGAGTACAACGATAAAATTGATGTTTACAGGGTTATTTGGAAAACGTTAATAACCTCGCAGGACTATATTCCTGCCTTGATTATGAGTCGAAAATGTTCCAGCACCCATGACCATATATGAAGTTTGCATTTTTTTTTCCATATTTCTGACTTTTTTTTACAAAACGTTGAATTATCATTACAGTAACTTATATAGATTACGACAAATTGATTAATATTTCGAAATTTTCGTGATTAACTTTGTGGAAGTTCATTGTAAATAACTATGAATAAAACACAACGTTGTTTACTTCACACATTTTTTTTTATTAGATTTTTTTTTAAATACAAATCTTATATATTTACAGATTTGATACATAAAAGATTTAGGTACATAAATTTTTTATCATTGTACCTCTCCAAAAAGAGACTAACTCTTGTGTCTGGAGAGGGAGTTACACTTTTATACATAATATGTGATAATAATTAATGCATAAAATAAAGTAAAGTAAATAGTACATAATTATAATATAATAAGAAAAAATGTTACATAATATGAGATAATTAATGCATAAAGTAAAGTAAAGTAAGGTAAATAGTACATAAATGTATATAAGACGAAAAAAGTTACATAATATACAATAATTAATGCATTTATGTGGGAAAAACAATTTAAAAATAAACTAACAATAAGCAAACAGTTTAAAATGAACAGAGTAAAGAGAGAATTTTAATTAATTATGAGGGTTTATTTTAATGTTTTTTTTAAATGTCTCATAATTTTTTTTTCAGTTCTCACTTTAACATGTAATTCATTAAACCATTTCACACCTCTAAATGTATAATGGTACATGTAAATGGTACAGGTAAAAGTACAATGACACTTTAATTAAACAAAGTAATTAAAACGTTTTCGATGCTTACTGCATCATCTTCAGTAATATCGAATAGTGAACGTTACATTGTGTAAAGTGATCACTATTACTGAAGATGATGCAGTAAGCATCGAAAAGGTTTTAATTAATTTTTTAAATTAAAGTGTCATTGTGTGAAGTAAACAACGTTGTGTTTCATTACAAATTCATTTGTTTCAAAACAAGTTAAATAAAATGATAAAAACCCTGCAGAAATTCCAATTGGAATGTTTTTATTATTTCATTTGGCATGTATTAAAGGGAATAAATTTTTCATATTCAATATAAGTTATCGTAATGATAAATCATTTTTTTACAAAAAATAAGTTAAAATATTAAAAAATAAATGCAAACTTAGATTTCGCATGTCTCCATAACTATTGAACATGGTTGCTTGAATCATTACAGTAACTTATATCGATTTCGCAAAATTCATTCGTTTAGATATAAGTTTAATAAAATGATAAAAACCCTGCAGTTTCGTCACCTTTGTCCATGAGTGGAATTGTGAACGTTACATTGTGTAAAGTGATCACTTAGGCCAACCGCACGATAGGTCGTAAGCTCTATAAACACCCAAAAAAGGCCTCCATACTTACTTTTCCATATTTCCCATATAAAAATAGCTTCGTCTCTATGCGACATCTATAATATATCTCGATTAATGATGTTCCCCTGGAGATAAAATCCAGTATTCTGTTCTTCAAAATTTTGAGCATATGTTTTTATTATTTAAATTGGTTTAGACTTTCAATTTCTCTTACATACATATATCAAGGTCAATAATAACTTGAAAAAATGATGTTAATAACTTAATATAATAACTTGGAAGTACAACTTGGATAATAACAACTTGGAAAAATTATGTTAATAATTTGACGCAGAAAAGAAAAAAATAATATTTTCCTCGTGTTATTTTATTAAGGTCATTCTTATAAGTGGAACACGCCACACCTTGCACTTGAAATAAGGGTTGCCATATTGTACCCAAAAAGGAAACAATGACTACTCCGTGTCTTTTGGCAGGTTAATTCGCATATAGGCGTGAAGAAAATGCCCACCCGTCCAAAGGCATCCTCTTGTATTGGCACGTGACGTATATTGTTAGTGGCGCGTGGTATACGCGAGATAATTCATCATGATGAGAAGATGGATTTAGGGCGTAAATTATGCTCACGATCAACTGTGGTATTTTATTGGCTACCATTTACAGATGTAGCGTTGAGTACAGGAACATTATTTGCGAGTGCGAGTGACAGAGTGAATCTACCTATCGGCGATCGGGACCTGATTAGCCGCATCGAGCCCTGATTGGTTGATATCGCTCGATGCGTGCGGCTAGAGTCGCGAGACCGCGACGGACGTCTGGACCACCACAACACTTTGTATAAACACAACTGCTTTTTTTGAAGATTTCTTTATTAGAAGAGCTATTAGCCCTTGGTCACTCTATAAAGACATATATAATAAATTTTTATTAATCAATTAGAAAAGACATATAGAAAAAATCAAATTAACGAAAAAATATTTGGAATATACCGGGACTCGAACCACGGATCTCACATTCTAACCGGGAATGGCACGTTATCCAATTTCGCCTTGGCACTCTGGTAAGTTAACGAAAATTTTTCAACCTTATTTTTAGTCTCTTTTTTTTTAATTGATTAACATTTTTATTCCATTTTTAAAGCAATCCACTTTTTTATAATGCAATAGTCACGAATACCTTCGCCGCCAGAAATTAATTATTTTCATTTTAATTTTATACAACACCATATATATTAAAGGAAACACATTCTGGATAACGCGCCATTCCCGTGAGGTCCGTGGTTCGAGTCCCGGTGGCATTTAAATATTTTTTCGTTAATTTGATTTTTTCTGTATATCTTTTCTAATTGATTAATAAAAATTGTTTAATAATTCACAGAACTTTGTTCTGAAATTGCAACTTCACAATAAGAATGTGTTTCCTTTAATACATATATAATAATTTATCTAACATCTATCATTTATTTTTATAACTAATTATCCCTCTTTTTTTACAAAATCCAGTAATTATGTGCTCAGAACATGCGTATAAAAATATTGTTGTAATTTATAGTATGGGGCCTAGGTATCTTATGGTGAAATCGGTGAACGTTGCATTGTGTAAAGTGATCACTAAAGCCAGCTAACACCTTAGCCCTGTGGCCACCCCATAAAGACTTCCATCCGTGTTTCTCATATAAATACATTCGTCGTTGTGAGACTTCTATAATTTAGCTTAATTAATGATGTAATTATATTTTTATCTCCGAAAACTTGCCATTTTGAGCTACCGTCAAAATAGTGAAAGCGTTGAAAAAAGAGTTAGAACGTCTTTATTTTCTCTTCAAGGTCCAAACTATTGTTCCTCTAAATTAATCTACTGGAATAGAAAAAGGAGTACATGACGCACAATGTAAGCTTCTAGGGACCCTACATTAATTAACCAGGGAACAATCAAAATAATTACCCATTATCCCATGCTTTACTACACGCCCTCACAGGACTTGAGCCACATTGTGTTGTTAGTCCAAGGCCACAGTATTGTGTCATTAATTATAAATAAAAAAAATAAGCGTAATTTTTTTACAACTAAGTGCATTGCATACACTCCTTCAAAGTGACAGAACGATTCTTCTTTAGTAGGGTAATTTCACATTTTACAGATATCTATGAAAATATAAGAAATAGATTCAGAAAAATAAATTATATTTTGTAACTCAGTATGGATGGTGTGGGATAATGTTTTCATTCATAATCTTTATAAAAAAAATCTTCAAAAATACGATTCCATTAAAACGCAATGTGATTGGTCGTGACGTTGTTGGCAAGAATTATAGATAAACATTCGTGATCTATGGTGTTTGTCACTGTAATTTGTTTCATTTCTATGGTAATCGTTCGTCTTCGCGTTGTTTTTACTGGTGTTTGCATGATTTTTACATAGATTTTGACGTATTTATGACCTGTTTTGATAAAATAACTATCCAAGAACATATTTATTACACAATTAGATATAAGATTGACCCAAAAATAGGGATTAAAATATTAAATACTAATAATAAAGGTTTAAAATTGAATAATTTAGAAATTTTTTACATTAGGAAGGCGGTGAATAATAGAGTACCTCTCATTAATAACCAAATTAATTTTCCATATAGCCCTTTGTTCAATGTAGCGTTCACAAGAGATGTGGTAACACCCACTTTAGACTCCGCCCCCTCTCACTCTCTCTCGTTAGATCCCTGAATTGTTCAGTAGTTCAATTTCTCTGACAAGATTAACACGCATGTGAACAATAGTAGTGATAGTTTTACAATACTATGGTTGGGGTGTATAGTGTTGTGAATTTAGTAGTGTAGTGTTGGTCCTGACGAAGAGACGGGTACGTCTCGAAACCGGTAGACCGTAAATCTGGTAGTGGTTTTTACTAAGTTTACTAACATTCTGTTTTAGTCTGCTTTTAAAGATATCTATGATGATGCACTGATACCACTGCATATCCGACTACACATTGTATGATGAGATGAAGAATTCAGTATCAGTAGAACTCAGTAAGGGGATGGACAGTGAAGCGCTATCAGCTGAAGGGAGTGAAAGGCCATGATTAGATAGTAACTTAAATTTGGATTTCAGGTTCACTGAGGTAAGTGAGGATGGAAAAGGACATTATAAAGTAGAGATACAACATGTGTGTTATGGCGTTGTTGGATTGTAGGCCAAGGAGAAGATTGCGGAAAGATGAGATGTGATCGAATTTTATTTTATTTAATTACAGAAGCGAAACACGTAAAAAAACACCCAGGCTTGAGTAAATCACGTAGATTAATTGTGTTCTCACCGGGAATCGAACCCAGAACCCTCGGTGTGAGAAGCCAGTGTCGTATCCACTGGGCTATGAGGGCCGCCTAATTTTTTGAGTTTGACGATATTAGATATATAGTTAGTTAGTAACGACGAATTTTTTGAGGTTGATATACGGATGTGTATGATCTCTTTTTTTTTACTGCAATTGTATTTTTGGTCGTAGCTGTTACCTAATTAGCGATATCAATTTTACATCGGGTTGAAGTGATAAATATTTATCTTTAGTACAATTCACTTTACACGACTGGTTTTCCACTAGCCATTTCTTAACACAAATGTCGTTCTTAGGATTAGCTAAAATTTTAATTTTAAGTTACAGGTATTTACCATAATATTTCCGGTTTAATTAATCCAACAGACCTGTGTTATAACATCGCTGGGGAAGGGTTAATCTTTGCTTTCTTTGTACGTCGTGCAACATCTCCCTTAGCATTCAACTCGCTGAGTGCATTTCCGCATTGCATTCAGCCTCTTGAGTGCAGGTTTTCCTCACACTCACACATGTGTGCCATACCCAAGAGACCACTACTTTACAGTGTAAGTTGCAAGTAGCTTTTAATATTCTTCACAAAAACACAAAGTAATGGTGAGATTGGGGAATTGCCTCCCGTTGCACTGTGAATAATTTTGTGCCATATTTATTTAATTATATGTCCTTAGGACAAACAATCGAAAAAAGCCGATCGTTGTCGCCAATGGTCGCGTAGCGGCCACTATCGACCACGAGGCGAACACTGCAGCCGCCCGAAGCGCCTAATAGCAGATTTTAAGATCAAAATATCAGTTTCTATGATCGTTTGCGACTGGCATGACAAATCATAGTAGATTGCTTCACTGTTATTCTCAAAATAATAGTAATTTTTTCTTTTTTTTGTTCTTGTTTTTTATCATATATATATATTTATTTGTACTGTATTTGTTTAACATTAATTAATAAAATAAATAATAAATAATAATAAAAATAAAGATAAACTTTTTTGCTTACAAATAGGTTGCCTTCTATTTTTCGCTGCATTGTGAGTTTCAAGATACGTAACATCATATTAAAAGTCTCAAAAAAAAGTGTCCGAAAAAAAAGACGCTTCATGTGTTCGCACAACTTCTTATATCTGCAAGGGTTCCAAAAGGATCAAGATCAGGATGAAGGACTCTCTCCTCGACTCCCGCAAACGTCGGCTGCATCTTCAGGACCCGCTTCAACGTTTAATCTTAACTTCAAACTTATTTTATTATGTTTTCAATAATTTCTCTACTATTTAACTTTGATTCGCGAATAAGACGCCAGCACGAGAAAACCTTCGCTCCGTAAAGGTACAGATACACATGCTTATTTAGTGGCATGCTAATGAGTATGCCACTAATAAACATGCCATACTGTACTGTACTGTACTGTACTGTACTGTACTGTACTGTACTGTACACACTTGCTCATTATCAGCATGCTTATTACTGGCATGCTCATAAATAAGCATGCTCAAAGCTCACAATCAAACACACATGCTTATTAGTGGCATGCTCTTGTCGTAGAATAGAGAGGAACTCTAGATCAAAATTGAAACTTTGCAAACTGAAATTGAAAATTCAAGTGAACCAATAAATCAAAACAGTTCCCGAATTTCCATTCGCACATTTTTGATTTTATTTTTTATAATTTTCATTGTAAGATTCGAATCATTCATAAAGTTTCATAAACATTATTTCTCGATATTATTTTTACACAACGGTGACCGAGTATTCCACAGACATTCGTGATTCCTATAATAAGTCACGAAAAGTAATGTTTTATCATCTCCCCAACGCGCCATATTTGTTTCATCTGTCGCGGACAGAGAAGATCGCAGTGATGATACTAGCCGCAAAGCCCGCGAATGACATAAGCATGCTCATAATAAGCAAGCATGTTCACACATGCTCAAAAGATATCCCTTCTCATGGTGAAGGACATTGGCATGCTCATAAATCAACCGGCGTTGATTTTTGAGCATGCCACTAAGTGGCATGCTCATTACTAGCAATGTGCGTACAAACATGCCGCTAATAAGCAAGGTCGATACTGCGCATGCTCACGTTTCACTAATAAGCATGTGTATCAGTAGCTTAACTGATAGACTTTGTTACTTCAATACTCAGAATACAGAATAGTATTCTGAGCCTCAATATAATCTGGAAACTATGCGGACAACTGTTTTTGCCAAGAAATCACGAACACGAGGCGATTTTATATCTCGCGGGAGGTTTAGTGAAGGTTTTCAGTATTTACAACCCCACATTGAATCTTCGTTCCACATATTTACATTTACAGCCTAATAATACGAAGTTTCATAAAATATATGCAGAATATTCAGAATATTTCGAGTATGTTCACGTTTTTCAAAAACACAATACTGAATTACAGATGTATTCTAGTGCATACGTGTATATGACATTCGTAAGAATGTGTATATAACATTCGTAAGAATGTCACATACACCTTTAAAGAATATTGCTTTTAAAACTCCAATCAAACACATGTTAAAATATAAGGACTTATCGTGGTGACCTATTTTACGACTATAGGCGACGAAAAAATGGTGAAACCATGCGTTTTTACGAACGCTGCCTTAAAGCTAAGAGATATTTAAATACTTTCTAGAGAGAAGTTGTAAAACTCAAAAAGTTCTATAAAAAAGTACGGGACGACATAAATCACAAATTGATAAAATATGTAGTGTATTATAAAGCCCGCGAAGTTCAAGATCTCACCTAACCACACAAAACAAATAATAAAAAACATTTTCAGCGAGCTGACCAATAGATCGTTTAAAATTAGAACTATCAAATTGTTTATTCAGTTGAGTGCCGCTGTCAGTCAATGGGAATTGACTATGGATATTGGGAATTGACTATGGCTAGGTGCGGCCGCTGAAGGATGACCAGAACCATGGGATGGAAGCACCAAAGGGAATTCTAAAAACTAACAAATTTCTATACCACTGTCGAAGGGGAGAAATTATCATAGCATGGTTCACCACAAGGGCTCTATTTAAATTAGTAGAAATGGTAAGACTTTGATAGTAACTTAAAACATATATGATAATACGATGTCAGTAGATTGGAGACATCTGTTGAAGTCGTGGTTCAGATCTGTCAACGAAGATGAGAGACTTGTCACTGTTCCTCTTTCTAATGTTAATTTTAACGAAGAACTAGCGGTAATTAAATCTATTGCAAAAAATAACGGTTATGAAAGCGCACTAATTGATAGAATCCTCGCAAAAAAATTACGTCAAATTAATACCAAAAAATTTATTTATAATAATGACCTTATCAATAATATCGTTTTAACTAATCAAAACCACGGCTGGCGTCGAATTTTATTTATTAATAATCTATCATCATTGAGCGTTTTATAATTTCCACCTGAAATTAAAGCCTTTTTACACAAATAACAACTTAGGTAGACTTTTGATAAATTCTAAAGATAAAGAACATGGACTAAGCTATTCAGGGATTTATAAACTCAGGTGCAACGATTGCCCTGCATTTTACGTAAGAAAAACAGCTAGAAATATAAATACAAGAACATAAAAGATGTTTAAATAGTGTAGGCTATTCAGAATTTGCAATTCATTTAATAGAAAAAAACCACGTATTTGACCAATCTTCGGGTATAGATGTACTTCATAGAAATGACATAGGTATTCGTCTCAATAATTTAGAAGCTTTAGAAATAAAAAAATCTTTAAAAACAAATAAAAAATATTTAATATCATTGAAAGATTTGGCAGATACTTCGTGGTGCAACATTATAATTTCAAATATGTTTTAATATACTTTGTAATACACACACAATATGAGTTATTAATTTACAACTATAGTTTCGAGAGGAGCAGTCCCTCTCATCATCAGGTATAGATAATAACTTATTTAAGTTATATTTGAAAAAAATATTTACTTAATAAGCAACTAGATTTATCGCGCAGTCCAATTCTAGATATATTCCCCTTCCAATTAACTACACCCACCCATACCCACTCTCAACCCCCACCACAATTGACGTTCTGTCTCTTTCTTCCCTTAATGCTTTCTTAATTGTTCGTAATTCTGTTTTTATTTAGTTAATATTGAACCCTGATGAAGACTCAGTTATGAGTCGAAACTAGTTGGTTTAAACTCAATAAAGTGGTGTTAAACAAAAAGTTATTTTATTTAAAGAAGATGAGAGATCTAACGGCGCGTATAAACCGATGAGATTTGTCTCCGAGATATTGAAGTGAGCTTGTATTCTATGTCATGGGGAATAAGTTAGGAATATTTACGAAAAACCAATTTTGTTGGCCTATTGAAGCATCCTGATTATATAATTGAAGTCAAATTTAGGCGCTAGCAATCGTTTTTAACTTAAAATAACTGCTTTTAAACAAATGCAGGTATTTTAAGTTAAAAACGATACATTTTTGACACTTTGAAGCCATAAAAAAATATATATTTGATGGGTTTTTTTAAATAGAGATGCGAACACGGAATGCATGTCACATCAATATTCTTACTATTTTCAAACTAAGCTAAACGCTTGTGCTATGAAAATATGAAAAATGAAAGGATTGGAAAATAGAAAAAAAAATTGCGAGTCTGGAGTGAGGTTCGAACTCGCGACCTTTGGAACATGAGGCGAGTGTCCTAACCACAAGTTCAACAAGCTACTCTTTTGATAACCAAAAAGGTTTGAATAAACATTTACCATAGATTAGAGAAAATTAATGTACGCGAAGCATGGACAATGAAATATTTTTACAAATGAATTGTTTTGTAAGTCATTTATTAATAAAAGCAAAACGCCATCAAAATCATCAACAATAGTATTACGGGAATCAATAGGGCTCAGTAAAAGTCAAGATAAGATCAGATACGGGTCCCGTGGTATTGGATATAGTTTGGCATGGCAGTCGTGAGGGCGTTCCACAGGTTTGTGCCCTCGTGTACACGCCTGCTACGGCCCATCAGGGTTTTAACTCGTTGTGTTATGTTTTGGTGGCAAGGCAGTCATAGGGGCGTTTCGTAGGTTTGTGCCCCCGTATACTCGCCTGCTACGGCCCATCGGGGTTTTAACTCGTTGTGTTATGCTTTGGTGGCAAGGCAGTCGTAGGGGCGTTTCGTAGGTTTGTGCCCCCGTATACTCGCCTGCTACGGCCCATCAGGGTTTTAGCTCGACCGCCCAAACGGCAATTTTATTGGGTAATTTGATGATCGCGGTATTATTTGAACTCACTAACTAACTTACCATCACGCCGTTTCCCCGTGGGGGTAGGCAGAGAGGATAGAGCGCCATACTCTTCTGTCCTGACATATAACTTTCGCTTCGTCTACATTCATACATCTTCGCATGCAAGCTCGACGGTTGTTCAGGCTTCTAACAGGACCATCTTCCAGTATCTGGTTAATCTGGTCATGCCACGTCTTCCGTAGTCGCCCTCTCTTTTTAGCGCCGTCAACACTTGCATCATATATTTTTCTCACCATTCTTTTCTCATTCATTCGCTCAACATGCTCAAACCACCTGGGCGACCCTATTTTTATTCTATGTATTATGCTACGATCAGCTTTACATTCATTCCTAATATCTTCATCCTTTACTCTATCATGCATGGATTTATACATACTATCATATATGGTATTATTTTGCTTCCAGATATTGTCAATAGCCCTACTGTGCGTCACCTACGTGGCCGAACCACCTCTGAACCACAGAGACAAATTTATCCTGGAGACCACCTCCAGCTCGCTGGCCCTGATATCGACCGTGATCTACACCGGCCACTTCCTGGAGAACCACGCCACCAAGTGGATCGAGGGCCTGTTCAACGTGTACGCCTTCGTCATGACCATCGTGGACCTCTGCAACGCCTTGAACCTGGAGCACGCCGGGCTGATGGTGAAGCCGATAGAGAAGGCGCTCATATTCTTCCTGTTCTTCCTGCCGATGGTGCACTTGTCGGACTTCATCTGCATCACCCTTTGCGACCAAAAAGAAAACTGCATTTATGAGTAAGTTCTTAAAATTCACGAATCGAACAGACTCTGACAGCTGACAAGAATTCAATGTGGCGTCGTTACTGAGACGTTTTCAAAAAAGTCCACGTACCTACCCAGTTTCATGTTTTATCAGTTTTCGGCCTAAAAGGGTTCCGTATTTAAAAGTTTCGAAACTGTACAGCTTTGACAGCTGCATTGAATTTCGAATGAATGAATGTGTTTTTTGTTTTGAAAACGAATATCTGACAATTAAGTCGTTTTTGCAATAAAAATTTTTATAATATCGCTTTTAATCGTTTTTGGTATGGTGAACAGAATCTGATAGCTGACAAGATTTCAATATCGTGTCATTAGTTTTGGTATCGCATTTCCGCTACATGCCGCGTGCGCAACTTCCGTTACAATAATAAATTTACCCTAAATGCGCAAAAGCAGTATAACTTCAATAAAAAAACGCTTGTTTTTTTAGATCTACTCTTTTAATTTTTGTTAGATGCGTTATGAGGGCACTGTCAATATAACTAGCTTGTTGGTTGTTGGTCTTGTGGTTAGGACTCTCGCCTCGTGATCCAAAGGTTGCGGGTTCGAATCTCACTCCAGACCAGCAAGTTAGTCCTATTTTCATAGCACAAGCGTTTAGCTTAGTTTGAAAATAGTAAGAATATTGATGTGACACGTATTCCGTGTTCATAATCATTATAGGTATTTGCGTATTCGGTGCTAAAAAGGAGGTTATAATAAAAAGAGAACACGATATGTCTCAAAAGCCTAATAGTGTGGGAGTAAATAAAGTAAATAAAAAATAGATTACGGGAGTAAATGTATAAATCATCTATTTATGTGAATAAAAAGCGTTTTACAATTATCAAAAAAACGTAAAAATTTCTTGCAAAATTAAAAATGTATAATTATTTTAGTTCAGATTAATCACCATAATATATGCTTTATAAGCATTTAAAAGCATATTCTGCATGTACATAAATAAATATTCAGTAACTATTGATGATTTCGAAGTTGAGGTTATTCTGCCTGGTTTTTGTACTCTTTTTTCATTGTTTTTTATATCGGTGGGTCCATTGCCATACCCTTTATTTTTAGTATTTCTTTATAGCTTTTCTTTAAAGCACCAAATTATATTTTAAAACACTTTAACTTCTAAAAATTTAGGCGAAATTACCCCGTGCTTGGGATTATTTTGCCTACATTAAAAAAAAACATACTTACATTTAAATAATTCGAATAATACCATTGAAAAGTGCTAAGAGCATTTAAAATACCTACCTATGTTGATAAATAATGTTCATTATCCATCTGTATCCATTACCTAATCGATTCAATGGATAGATAGGCAGTATTACCCCATGGTTCATTGAAAATTTCATACAATTGAAGAAATGCGTTCAGGGTTGCGCCCAACTACAGCATCAAAAATTCTAAAATTCTTTCAGTAGGTACCTACATCTAATGAATTTATGCTGCCGTTCTTACAAGAATTGGTGGTGTAATAGTTGGCATAGGTTCAATTTTCGATCATAGCAATATACGAGTATGTATTGTTTAATTTAATTTATTTAATTTTGCTTTTATTTTTAAAAAGAGGACCTCTGTGTTATGCCTGAACAGTGTGAAAACAAAGCGGAAAATACCAAATCATATTTGTTCTGAAATATATTAATGTTTTTAGTGTACAGGGAACGCATGTGCTGTCATTGCAGAGCATAATTGGGATTTTTTTATTTACTCCCTTTATATTAACTCGTGGCGTCTGCTTGCTTACTTGCCGTCAAAAAAAACTTTGGATCGATTTTTGACCCTTTTCCCCGTGATTCTGAAACTTGGCAAGTAGACGATCAAGAAGATCTATCAAATTTTCGTTAAAAAAAATTAATAATTATAGTATCGTATAAGTTCGGATTTTTAGAAATTTTATTGTTTTTTTTCAAATTGGAATCATTAACAAAAGTTTGCTTACTAGCAACGGTGGCCCGATAACGTCGCGGAATATTTTCTAAATTTGAATTACTCCGTCGGTATACATAATAGGTACTTCACTATGAATGAATTTCATTATGAATTTCGAAAATCTATATTGACTGACAAATGTTTTTAGAATTTAATCTTCAAAGCATGAAGTTTCTTATCAAAGCTCAAAACATCTGACATTTTAGAAATATATTAAATTACTGTAAGTTGAGTGTTATGTTATATGTTTTAATTCGTCTTTAATTGTTGTTATATTTTACAAAGAAGGGAGTATAATAAAAACTTGGTTTTTATCGGTTACTTTTTATTTTCTTAAATAAAGTAAATGTTTAGTTTGTTTTTTTTTATATAAGAACAGTGATTCTATCTAAAAAAAAATGCAGTCTAGCAATACATTCTGATATAAATCAATAATAAAAACACACATTAAAAAAAAAAAAAAAAGTATGCATTTGCAGTGAATGTCCAGCCTTAATCCGTTCAATTCTTTGTGGTTGTGGACCATACAGCCCTGCCATCGGATCCGAAAGATCTGCACGGGCAGACGGCCCAGAAAACCCTGGCTTACGGAGATTAATTTATTAATCTTTCTTTGCAGTTTCGTGGACAAAAAACGGAAAAGAAGGCACGATTCTATCGGCGGGGTGGAATCGGGGAAGAAGGTGACCTTTGGGTCTCCGAGCAAGAAGTCGGTCACGTTCGCCCAGACGTCCAGACAATCGGAAGAATCGTAAAAATTTAATAAATTATATAAATTTTATAAATATATACATACAGGGTGTACCAGAGCTAGCAGCAGAAACTCGGCCGGTAGATTCCTAACTATGTTATGAGTCTAAAATATTCCAGCAACCATGGCCTAATATCAATTGTTATGGAGATGTGCAATATCAAAGTTTGCATTTTTTTCTCAATATTTCTAACTCATTTTTTTGCAAAAAGTTGAACTATCATTACAGTAACTTGTATCGATTATGAAAAATTCATTTGCTTCAATATAACTTAAATAAAATGATAAAAACCTCAATTTTTGCAAGGTTTTTATCATTTTATTCGGCTTGTATTAAGGCAAATGAATTTTTCTTAATCGACATAAGATACTGTAATGATAGTTCAACTTTTTGCAAAAAATAAGTAAGAAATATTGAAAAAAAAATGCAAACTTTGATATTGCATATCTCCATAACTATTGATATTAGGCCATGGTTGCTTGAACATTTTAGACTCGTAACATAGTTAGGAATCTACCTGCCAAGTTTCTGCTGCTAGCTCTGATACACCCTGTATATACTTATACTTTTATTTTATTTTATTTTATAATCATGTCGTTTTGGACAAAATATATTATTTTATACACGGCACTGTACAGTCGACCTCTGAGAAATCTGTTGCAAGCATACCTTTTTTATTATTACCGTATAATAAATAGTATATAAATTTGTTCAAAGTTTAATTATTTTATTGATAGGAAATAAAATATTAATCGCATTTTTATTATAATAAAAATGACTCATGTCCTTCATCAGCTTAAACTAGTAAGTGAAGAAAATAAATTTTAATACCGTCGAAAGATTTGGCAGTCACTTAATGGTGCAACATTTTATTTTAACTTTGTAGTACACACACAATATGATAATTATTTTTATTGTTTCAAGAGGAGGGCACAACAACAGATAAAATGTTAAAATAAAAATCATATTTTAAATTAAAATAAAGTTTGTTTTTAATTGAAGAATGTTTTATAATATTAATACAATGCTTCAATAATTATTATTATTATCAATGTTTTAAATATACATTAAATTTAAAACATCAGCTCACTGCTCGTGGTATACATAACCGATCGCATGCATCAAACGCGTTGTTAAATATATTAAATAAACTGATTCAGAATATATATGTATATATATATATATATATATATATCAAACTTTTTCAAAAATTGACAATGTGTGGATGTTCTTTCGGTGAAATTGGTGACAGTTACATTGTATAATGTGATTACTTAGGCCGGCTCATACAGGTCGTAAGCCCTGGGCCAACCTATAAAGACTTCCGTTCAAATAGCTTTGCCTCTTTGAATCTTCTGTAATTTATCTTGATTTAAGATGTGTTTCCCTTTGTATTTATCCATTTTAATTTTAATATCTTTTTTCTGTTTATTTAAAATCGTAATTTTTTATCTACATTATACTTCTGTATATTTTCTCGTTTGACCAATTTTGTTTTGGGCGTCTCTGTAAATTTGATTCAGAGGGAGGGAGGTACTGTACATATTTACTGCTTTTTAAAATATTATTTATATCATTATTTTTGTATTTATTTTATTTTCATCTGTATATAATAAATGTATTCAACACATTTACGTCTTGGCTTAATTATTATTGCATTTCTTTAATTGTAACATCAAAATAAAAAATTCTCCGTGGAACAATGTCCTTCACTAACGGTACCAGATAGTGCTGCAGCAGTCTCCGTAAACAGTTACAAAGTCGCACGAGGCGACCCAATAATAAAAACTTTCGTCAAGGAACTAACTTCCTGAGGAAAACCTTTATTAGGAACCAATTTGCTGATTTATTTATTTATTTATTTTATTTTGGGGAAAATTAACAGCAAATCAACAATCTTAACAAATATGAAATAATGGTTTTTAAAATTATGTCAATTACAAATTTTTCACTGAATATAGTAATTTACTTTAACTTACTTTAACAGCGAGTGGAGAGGGTGGAGGGGAATGTGGGACGGGAGTAGAAGGGAAGATATAATGTACGAATTAGTTTGGGTGCGGTAGTGTAGATATTGTTTGTTTTATGTTTCTTATTGTTGAGTTGAAAATGTCAATGTGGTGATAGTTTGTGTTTATTGAATTTGTGGATCTGTACATAAAGGAGTTTTGTTTTGAGTTGGTCTTACAAAAGGGGAGATGTAAAGTAGCTGAATGTATGTTAATGCGAGTTGGGATGTGGTAAGATATTCGTTGAAGATGTTCCGGACTATCAACTAGATTGTGTGTTATTTTGAATAGCATCACCGCGTCAGCTATGTTTCTTCGACGAGTTAGGGTCTGCATGTTAAAAAACTTCGCAGAGTCTTCATTGCTTAAATGAGATGTAAATGAACGGAGGTCTAGGTATCTTAGGAATCTGTTTTGGACGCTTTCAATTCTACTTTCGTGTACTGCATAACCTGGATTCCACGCCTGAGATGCGTATTCTAAAATACTACGAACGTGTGAGAAATAAAATGTCTTGAGGGTACTGATATTTTTGAAATGTTTACGTGTGCGTATGACAAAACCAAGCATAGATGAGGCGATGAGGCGAATTTCCTAAATCTAATATCTTATATAAATTTGGTTTATAATCAAACGGTTCTACATTAAGAACTTCATCATGATTATGTCACGGGGTCAAAAGTGTAGATCTTCAATATCCGCAGTATTTTCTGCATTTAGCCTGTCACACTCAAGTGCCATTCCTTCACCTTCTTACGGTGAACTATTACCCCATATTAAAAGCATGTCTTCAAAAAATTTTGATTCACTCGTTGGCTGTAGTCAAGAATACAACCGTACTTGAATTTTGATTAAATAAATACTGATTCTGGTGTAATAAAGGGTCCTGATTACATAAATGAAGTCAAATTTTCCCGCTTGTTCATTTAAAAGCAGTTATTTCAAGTTTAAAAATGATACATTTTGACACTTCACGCCATAGATGCCCATATATAAAATATATGTTTTTACTGTTTTATTCATAGAAATTGACAAATCACGTTTATCATAAGTGAGCCCATTCATTATCAAACATGTCAACCATACGATCCTGCATTACGCCGCGTCCCGTGCAATATAATGTATGCCCCACATTACCTAAGAAAATATCATTGCGAATTTGAATCCGTTTTTACTCAAAATTTGCCTTTTCCCCAGCGAATACGTCATTTAGACTTATTTCCGTTTTTAACACAAAATTGGCCTCTTCCCTACCGGATACGTCGCCTACACTTATTTCCATTTGTAATACAAAATTGGCCTTTTCCCTACCTGATACAACATCTAGACTTAATTTTCTATGGTTTCTTGTTCTCTTTTCTACGATCATATGGGCATCTATGGCGTGAAGTGTCAAAATATATCATTTTTTATGAAAACTTGAAATAACTGTTTTTAAACCAGCAAGCGGGAAAATTTGACTTTATTTATGTAATCAGGACCCTCTATTACACCAGGAACAATTTTTCTTTTATCAAAATTCAAGTACAGTTGTATTCTTGACTTATTCCCACTCGTTTAATGGCGCATTTTGGGAATTATAAAATTGTCAAATATACTCCTACATGTATTTCTGTTATCTTCCTGTATATATGTACATATATACTTGGGATGAAGGAAGCAGCTAATGGTAGATGATCAATATTTCCATCCACACACCATAAATGGCCGATCAATCACAATCCGAAGAGAAAAGGCGCAATAAATCATCCACGAGCGATTAAAAACGCTGACGTTCATTTATGAACGCGGCGGGTTCGTTCAGTGTTGCCAGTGAATAAAAAATCGTTTAGCCTACATTTTTTTCCCCGGCAAACTGAGTTCTCATCTGACAGTTTTATCTTTTTATTACTCTATCTGTAAATGTTGGCGGCGTATATATGTGTCTGTCGCCATGATTGGCGTGATTAGTGCGAACCTGTGTTGAATATTCTAGTGACAATTAGTGTGAATTAAAGAACGGTGCCCGGATTAAATTAATTTCCGGCGACTGTGTGACAATGTGTCGAAATTCTTTAATAATAATAAAAAATCTTTAAGTTATGCACATCCAGAATTATGAACATTCCAAATCACGAAATTTTGGTAATCCCAGTCAATGTATTTACATATTTTGACCCAATTGTTAATGTATAGATCTTTTCATATTAGCTTGCAATTGAGTTAGTATGGGTAAAATTCGCGTATCACGCACTGTACCCACACTAACTCAATTGCAAGCTTATATGAAAAGACCTATAAATACGCAGCTAAGTGTAGGACTAATTTTATTGTTTTTAGTCCCTTTATATTAACTCGTGGCGTCTGCTTGCTTGCTTGCCGGCTTTGGATCGAAAAAACTTTGGATCGATTTTTGAACCTTTTCCCGTGATCCAATTGAGCTTAAACTTTGCAAGCAGACTCGTGGCGACGATCAAAAAGATCTATTAAATTTTGGTATAAAAAATTAATAATCATAGTATAATTTCGGATTTTTAGAAATTTTATTGGTTTTTTCAAATTGGAATCATTAGAAAAGTTTGATTAGCAACGGTGGCCCGATAACGTCGCGGAATATTTTCTAAATTTGAATTACTCCGTCGGTATACATAATAGGTACTTCACTACGAATGTCGAAAATCTAAATTGACTGACAAATGTTTTTAGAATTTAATCTTCAAAGCATGAAGTTTCTTATCAATGCTCAAAACATCTGACATTTTAGAATTATATTAAATTACTGTAAGTTTAGTGTTATGTTATGTGTTTTAATTCGTCTTTAATTGTTGTTATATTTTACAAAGAAAGGGAGTATAATAAAAACTTGGTTTTTGTGGGTTACTTTTTCTTTTATTTTATATGCTCAACATTGTGTTTTCGTGCCCTATAACCGTGTATGTATATTTTTTCACCATTTTAATTAATTTTAGTCGTGCGTTAATTTTGTATCAGTGATATAGCGCATATTGCAAAGCTGTATTTTCACACTATGACGTCACGTTTCACTAATCAAAAGTGATATTCCGAATGATATTTAACCAATAGCAATTTTATAAGTGACAACATCAAGTTGTTTGAAAATTGTGTTGTGGAAAAAGAGTATGCTCCGGGCGCTGGATCGGTTTTCATTCTACACTTGTGAACACATTCATAATGTACTAGTACGCTGATTGAACTATTTACTTACCGTTTCATTTGCTCTTTTTTATACAAGCATAAAGCAATTCGGTACGTGGGTAGATATTGTAATTAATTAGATTTTTTATCCGTTGGTGGAGAACTTTCACTGATGGAAATTCTAGTTTGTGTTATATATCTTAAGTTGAACATAACTGGACAAAATGCGATTTAAAATTCCACATTTTATCTAAAAATTAGCGTTGTACTTTATGTAAATAGGTACTAGGTATAATTATTTTTTTTAATCAAATATTTTCAAGTAGGTCTGTGCTGGTACTAAATACCTATGAGGTGAGGTAACCTACCGAATCGATAAAAGAACAGGTGCTTTTCAAACATATGAATTTAGATTTGCAACTGTTATTCGAGTATTTAAGGGGGGGTAAGGTTAATTCGTACAAAAAAAGGCATGTTTTTGTGAATTTTTTGTGATGACACGGTTAAAATCTCTTTATTAAAACTAATGATATATTAAAGTATGACATTTGAAGAATATTGTGTAAAATTTTCAAGACGAAATATTAAAAAATACGGCAATGGCAGCAATTATTCGAACGTGTCTCGGAAAAAAGTAGAATTGCGGTGTCCATCATAACTTGGTGCTAAATCATCTGAAATCAAAAAATCAAAGTTCATTCGATAGATAATAGGTTTTCCCAGGTAACGCTGGGAGGGTTTTTTAAAATTTCAATTTTTAAATTTTTTGGAACACTTTGAAGGGAAAAACGCGATTTTTTGCGAAAAATATCGACTAATTTGTTATTAAAAAATATAAATTAATAACAAATTTGAAAAAAAGTCTCCAGCGTTACCTCGTAAATTATGTACAGAAATAGTTTTCAAAATTTCAAAAGGATCGGTGCAGTAGTTTTGAAGTTATGATGGACACTGACTTTGAAAACGTGAGATGTGGGGAAAACGCTTTAACGTTTTG
>JADDOH010009660.1:0-10124 GCA_016648135.1 Agrypnia vestita | reverse complement strand
ATCATCTTCATTAGCGGTGTTCCAGTCACATATAGTCAGGAGGCGTTCAGATAGTATCATCATCATCACTAGCGGTGTTCCAGATATATATCGTCGGGAGGCGTTGCGATAGTATCATCATCATCATCGTCATCACTAGCGGTGGTTCAGCTTTATATCGTCAGGAGGCGTTTCGATAGTATCATCAACATCATCATCATTAGCAGTGTCCCAGTTATATATTGTCAGGAGACGTTTCAATAGCATCATCATCATCACCATCATTAGCAGCGTCCCAGTCGTATATCGTCAGGAGGTGTTTCAATAGTATCATCATCATCATCATCATTAGCAGTGTCCCAGTTATATATCGTCAGGAGGTGTTTCAATAGTATCATCATCATCATCATCATCATTAGCAGTGTCCCAGTTATATATAGTCAGGGGGCGTTTCGATAGCATCATCATCATCATCATCATCATTAGCGGTGTTTCAGCTATATATCGTCAGGAGACGTTACGATAGTATCATCGTCATCATCATCATCACTAGCGGTGGTTCAGCTATATATCGTCAGGGGGCGTTTCGATAGCATCATCAACGTCATCATTAGCGGTGTCCCAGTTGTATATCGTCTGGAAACGTTACGATAGTATCATCATCATCATCATCATCATTAGCGGCGGTTCAGCTAAATGTCATCAGGTGACGTTTCGATAGTGACATCATCATCTTCATCAGTGATGGCAGGGTTCCAGTTACACATCAGTCGGAGATAATTAGGCAGATCACATCATCATCGATGGCAGGATTCTAGCTGTACACCATTTGGAGAAAATACACCGACATCCCTGGCCAGGGGCTAGGCATATCCCTACTGTCCAGATCCACCTTTCCATCTACTAATACGAGGGGTCATGGCCTCGTGAAACCACATGGCAACCAACCATTACAAGTATTTATTTATGTATTGTATATGTAAGTATATGTATGTATATTATATTTTATTAGTATGTATCTATTCGTACGTAGTGTATGAGGGGGCTCTTCACGGGTGGCACAACACCCGTGCGGATGTCTTCCCTCGTCTGGAATGGATTGAACGTATTGATGCATACCAGATTATAATAAGTACTACCTGGGAGGGTGATTGCAGTCACTGTAGTGTCGCGAATGGCCATTGGGCTGTAGTTGCTCACAGGCGAGGGTTGGGGAGCCTAGGAAACTCCCCCTCCCCACTCGCATATTTTTGACTTGACAGGTGGCCCGGGACCATCTTTACAGTAGCTTCAGTATATATACCGTAGTTTAACTTAGTTTAACCTGGAGGAGTTGGAATTCGGGGGGCAAACTGGCTCTGAGCCCGGACGCCAGACACTGACGCGAGGGATGGTGCGGTACTTTGCACAGAAGAGGCCCAACATGAAAAGGCGCATCCAGGCTCAGGTCAACGTATCCGGAACTCGTGTCGGGAGAAGGAAGATGGGATCAGTCACCGATGAGCCTTTGGGTATGGAGGGGCCGAATTTAAAGCAACCACATTTTCCGCGTACACATACATTTACACATACCTTCTACAAACCCCTTATCCATTAGAACCCAACGTACCACTAGAATGAGACATAGGGCCAGATACAGGTGACGGAACTTAGGCCGGCTAGTAAATAAACGTAACAATGTAATTGATATAAAGATAATGCAGAGTAAATATAAAAGATCGTAAGGAATAAGCACAGCGAGATAACGGCGGAAGATAAAATTATTAATCAGCGAGGGCGTCGAAGACGGAATCATCCATAGGAGCGGCTACGAAGGACTCGAGGGCTTTCAGGGGATCTATGTACTCTATATGTGCATGCGCATGTGATAACGGCACGTCACTAACCTTTCCAGTGGATGGCGGTCGATCCCATACAGGTAGGACAATGGGGGATCGAGCGGAGAGGGCATGGAAGCAGAGGATCGCGCACTCTGGAAGCGCAGCTACACCAGATGCAGTGGTTTCAGTCCGTAGGAATGATAGGTAAATAATATAGGGCCACGGAACATAGTATGTTTAGCAATTGCACCGTAGGGCTTAATTGACGTGCTAGGTAGTTTTGTTTGCGTTTTCCATGAACATTCACGAACTTCATACCCCAGTATTTAATTTAAGTTTAGCTTGCGATAGGGTTACCACAAAACCAATTCATCCCCTATAGTTCGAAACAAAAAATTACACAACGTGAACTGGGGAGGTCTTGAATAAAGCGAGGGTGTTTGGAAATACTACGTTAAAAACCGTAGAGCCTTCATCCGACGTAGATAGATAGCTTGTTTGCCTCTAACAAGGCGTAAACTCAGTTAGGAGTAGGATCGAGCTGAAAGGCGAAGAAGAGGAGTCATCACAATGTGAAACACGTATTGAAGTCTTTATAGGGTAGCCACAGGGCTAGCAACCTGTTAGCTGGTTAAAAAGATATGTAATTTTCCTTCAAATAATTTACTATTTCTAGTGGCTTGGTCTAAAAAAATAAGCTGTTTATCAGGTGAAAATATGTGGTCGTTGCGTAAAAAAAGAAAATGATTTATATTGTAATTTAATTGATTTGTAAAATTAATTACGGTTATAAATATACTGATAGCCGCTATTATTGTCAAGTTTTTGTTATATAAATATAAACGAAATCTTAACTACTGTTAATCTAGTGTGTCGCAAAGCAGCATATAAAAATAAGCATAAATATCTGCCCCTGTCGCATGGTAACATAAAATAAACAAATTACGCAGTTAATTCTATCTCATGCAAATGTCAGGTAAATGCATCAAAATTTGCACCGCCTGATGTGTATTACACAAAGGTTTTTGGGATTAATAGCACTACTTGATGTGTATTACTCAAAGGTTTTTATTCCAGCAGTAAACATTTTTTGTGTACATTGTTTTTTATGCATATTTTTCCTTTGATTCATCCAATTTGTTATGAAAATTATACACGATGTAATCGAGCTTGTCCTCAATACTTACAATAACAATACAAGAAGATTTCTGATTTTATCATGAAAAAAAAGATATACTGAGTATTGTAAATTAATTTTCAAGTCCAAGAAAATTATTAAAACAATATAATTTTTTATTTATAAGATTTTAATCAATTTATTATTATTTGATTTCTGTTAAACTAAATCACCAGTTCGTGCAGAGTACGATGAATGATCAATTAATTATCATACTATTTAGATTTTAATAAGTCATGAATTTCTGTTAGATTGATACTAAAATTCAATTTTTCAATTTTCAATATGTATGCGTAAGTAAAATTAATGTCTCAATGAACTCACTACATGGACCCGAGTGATATGTACTTTAAAAAAATAGTAGTTTACCGTTTTACAGAATATATTGATTTAGAAATCACTTATCTACATATATATTGATTTAAAAATATTTACTTCTTATTTATTTAGAAATCTCAAAAATACAAGTTATTAAAATGACACAATGTATTGAATAGCAGGTAGACCAATTAAAGAGATCCATAGCATAACAGAAAAGAACAATAACAATAAAAACAAAAAGAGAGAATAATTAATAAAACATATTTAACAATGTGGTACAAGAAAAAGTGATGAAAAAGATTAACCACAATACGTAGTGATATAGGTATAAGAAATATAATATATATATATTTTTTAAATATTAACAAAAATAAAATATACCAAGGAATCCAGAAAGGATAAGAGAAAAACATTAAGAAAAAAAAATAGATAATCGACCCATAAATTAGACAGGAATCTACCTGTGATACATTGAGGAGTAGCTCTGTTAATTATTGATATTAATTTAATATGCGAAACAATAAAAGACGGGAATATTCGATGAATAGTTAATTTCTGATGGGAGTGTCTTAGCCCTGGAGAAATTGCACTTTGCATCGATCAATTTCAATCGTCGTTTCAATACCAACCCAACCCTTGCGGGAAACCCCTTCATGACTTTAACTCCATTATCGGCGCTTAGTTCGCCCAGGAGCCGAGTCTGCCGGCCACTCGCCAAGTTCGCCCATTAGGCAGGATCAGCTAAATTGTTGATCGCTTCTGGTCCACACCGAGGGGAATTGGAGACACCGTTATTCTATTCAAACCTAGGACGTATTGGTTAAACAAAATGAACCAAAATAAATATAATTTTTTAATATTATTAATATTTTTAATATTTAGCATTATCTTTGTGGTAAGATATTAATTTTTTTTATGTATGTTAGTATATAATCACCTACGGAGATTTTTAGTCTACCGGTTTCGAGACGTCCCGTCTCTTCGTCAGGACAACCACTTCACTAGGATGTTAATACCACTATACACCACAATTATAGTATTATACATACAATTACAGCTTCCCAAAATATATGTGTTAATCAAAGCGAAGGTTAACTTGCACTAAGTTTCCTGCAAAAAAGAATCAAGTATTTGAGGGGTATGGGTGAAATGGAGTGGGCCTTAAGGGGTGTTTAGAAGTTTTGTGTTTTACATACATATATATTAAAGGGGTATTCTAGTCTAGAGGCGTGAATTTGAGGTGTTTTTTCGGGTGCTATAAATAAAAAAAATATTTTGTGTATCCATTTTAAACAAGATATTTATTAATGTTTTAAGAATACATAAAAAAAAGTGAAAACAACAAATAAGAAATATAGGTACTTCTTGTTTGTTTATAAAATTAAATTGTTTACAAAAAAAGAATTTAAAAAAAAATATGGATTTAATAACTACTTTATTTGACGTATTTAAACAATTTATTTCAATATGTTATTTATTGTGTACCTATTGTTAAATTTTTTAAAATCCCTATTATAATTATTTCGTTGTCTGTCCGTTCGTCCGTCCGTCTGTCTGTCTATCCCCGTAACTGTCTTCTGTATGTTTGTAACATACCTAATAAATATTTTATTCAAATAAAAATTAATAATTAATTAAAAATTAATGAAATTTTTTTAAATTTAAATAAAAACGCTTTTTTTTAGGATGTTTTTTTAATAAAAGAAATAAAAACTTATTCCTTAGAAACTGACATGTAAGCTATCAGCTGGAACCCTTAATATTTTCACAATCCTTTATCATTGTTTCATAAAATATAAGGCAGTTAACCATAAAACCATATAATATATTGTACGGATAACTTAATTGAAGAATACAACTGACAGGTATGTATATGTATATAGGGAGGTTCTCAAGAATATATGTATTATATTGTATAAAAGGAATTCCTCTACGTTGCCTGTTTGCCTCTGCGTTATTTCAGTCTCTGGCGACAAGCCTTACGGTTTTGAACTCAGGTACTAGACCGCGAAGACAATTTCCGGTTAGATGAACATGGTTTGTTTCTTTGAAAAATAGTAATTTGTACAAAGGTTCTATTTACCTGCGCGCTGTTGCGGAATAATAGAGATAATTGGACGCCTTTGAGAGTACAAGCCCACACGTCTTGAGGTTTCCGTTAACTAACATTAAAGCCAAAAATATGTCTTGTATTCAATATATATATGAGTATATATTAGTTAGTTATAAGATATACATTAATTAGCCCCAACATAAATTTACTTATTAATTTGAAATGGTTTATTTTTCATTAACACACATGACAGTACTTATCGTTTCTGTTTATCAAAAAGGCCTTTGATCAGTAATTTTTGAAATTCTGTTTTTTTTGATCAGTTTATCACAAAATGCCAATTAAATTAAAATTAAAAACTTTTATTTTTACACATTTACACAGAAAAAAAACGTATTTCGATTCTTAATATTCTAGTGAACATTACAATTTTTGACGTATAAATGAAAAACGATTAAGTGAACGCGATTATTACTCTAGTCTGAAGTTAGGTTTTTATTTAAATCTATATATTTTTTTATTAAAAAAATATACGAGTAGGTACATGTGCATAAGCACATGGAGTACGAACGACAAAGATATTTTGAAACTGTGCGTCTGTGCTATGAAAAATAAGACTAGGTAGCTTGCTGGTCTGAAAAGTGGCTCGAACCCGCGACAATTTGATCATTGAGTAAGTGTCTTAACCACTAGACCAACAAACTCTAAATAATTTTAATAAAAGCGAAATTAGTCAGAATGTAGAGGGAAAAAAGACTTCGTTTCATTTATGGTGTAACTTGTTAAGATAAGATAAAACGATAACAAGGAAAGGGTAAAGAGAAAGATATCAAAATCCTTTTTTCGAATGTCTGTCCTTCACTCCCTGGAATTAGGCTGGAATTACAACAGCAACGCTGATTATGGCAAACCGCTAATGAGGCACGGACGCCCGATTGTGACACTTAAATCAGCGCGTGGCTCAGATTACACGCAAGAGTCGTTATTAATTATGCCCAACAATTTTTCACGGGTCAACAACTAGTAATTTATTTATTTAGACATACACAGTGAGTATAGAATTATATAATAAAATATTTAATATTGGTATTGTAATTTTGTTTGGTATAGTTACGTAAAAAAATATCTATTTTACTAGATCGATGTCTAAGCTTAAGGAGTCAGGTTTAACGTTTGTGTTCAGTAGTGGAATCTAAACAATTACAATATTAAAAATATAATGAATAATAATATATTTGTTTTCACGATTTTATATTGAAAATATCGACATGTTTCAGGGCCAATGGTTCTTTCGTCAGGATACAATGTTAGCTAACAAATAAAAAATAATAAATCTTTTACATCTATACCTCGATTTTTTATTTTTTATTTGTGTTTTACATCTATACCTCGATTTTTCATTTTTTATTTGTGGGTACATAGTATGCTGACGTAATAACCATTGGTCCTGAAACATGTTAATATTTTCAATATATAAGTGGTGAAAAAAAGTTTATTTTTATTTATTATATTATATTAATAACATCACCCCAATCGTTTTAGTGTTTTTGATGAAATAACATTATTCTCTAAATATCATTCGAAAAAAAAGATTTTTATACCAAATATCTTCGTTTACTAATGTTTGTAATTTAAAAGCGAGTTGAAAAAGAAAATGGTATATTATAAATTAACATAAATTAATGAGAACAAAATAATAATAAGTCAGCGTCCAAATTTGTTCTGTCTGGTTCTAATTCAATTGAATCATGTGTAGGGTCCATTTAAGAATTATTTTTTTGGCATTGAATGTTTTCCAGTTCGTATTGAGTATTTGGTTTAATTTTTGGTTCTAAGAACGTACAGAAGCATTGGTAAAATGTTGTCATTGCTCTTGATACTGGTGGGAAGTTGTTTACTTGTTGCTTTGTGTTGTGTTTGTGGTTTGTAACTGAGCGAATACGTATGTTTTAGTGGCAGTATTTTATATGTCTCTACATTAAGATATGCCTCTCTACTAAAATACTGTACCTACGGCACTGCTTGCGGGAAACTGTGATTGTAAATGATGGTTAGTTATTCTTAAGATGTGATCATTCAAATATTATATTTCTTAATTAAGATTCATGTGAGAATTATAGAAGTCTCACACACACGACGCTATTAAATGAGAAATGGCTTAAGTGATCACTCTACACAATGCAACGTTCGCCGATTCAATTGTAAGAACACCAAACATCATCAAATTTTTGAATGTTGTATTTATGTTCGAATTCTGGGAACCTTCCATATATTTGATTAGACTATGCTTAAGACATCTGTAGTCCTTTATCATGAAATAACATTAATAGATTTCATAGATGGTAATCATACCACGTAGATGTGGAATGTATTTTGCTGTATGGATGTGAGACGTGGTGCATTGGCGACACAGAAAAAAAAACGATTAGAAGCCTTCGAGATGTGGACCTACAGACGTGCCCTAGGAATTTCCTGGAGAAACCACATTACGAATGAAGAGGTTCTCAGCAGAATCGATGAAACCAGGCACATGATGAATACCATCTCGAAAAGGCGTACAAAATGTATGGGGCATATTTTACGCCATGAAAACCTGCTCAAAACTATACTGGAGGAAATGGTAGAGGGAAAGGTTGCCCTCGGAGGGCGCCCTCGCCGTGAATATCTTGAACAAGTGTTCCAAGATATGAATTGTGCCTCTCCTACACAGAGCTGAAAAGGATCACCGGAGACCGAGCAGAATGGATAAGAAGATGTGCTTTGCTGCAAACCAATCCCACGGATTGAAACCCAGGAAGAAATAAACCATACCTTATATTTTTAAATAGACTATCAAGCAATATTCTTTTTAATGTACACAATATTCTTCCGAATTATTTAACATGTTATACACTAGAATACGCCTGAAAATCAATATTTTTAATTGTTCTACTCCGTTTATAGATCAGTATATATTAAAAAATATTCTTTAATTATGTTCTGAAAATAAAATTTCTGGATTTGTTCTCAGAACATATGTTTTCTTTTAAATTTATTTGTTATTTTTAAGTAAACATTTAAATTTTGGAAACAATTTATTCTACTATCGCTATCAGAGTTGGACACCCGTATATATAGAGAAGGAGTATTGCAGGTATAAAGTATAAATATGCATTTATCTAAGTAGTACAAAATATAATTTATTATATATGATATTTTAATATATATTACATATAAAAACAATTTATTCTTTGACGATCTCAAGTGCGCCATCTACCCCCCAACTTCGCTTTTATGGTCGAGCAGTTGGGCACGTTTTCTGTATCCTGAATCCTGACTGGATCCTGTAAACTTCGTCTATGAGAGCTTTGTGCATATTACAGGACTCATTTATTAAAGCCACATAATTATGCAACATCTACGCGCCTATACATTGGATTTTTATCTCAAAAATTATTTGTAATTTTTTATATTATTTATTTATTTATTATTTAGGTACTTAATATTAGGTCCTTACATATGAAATTGGCGTTTTGCCGTACTGGCAAATTTGATCTCAAATATCTTCTCTTTGGTTAGGAATTCCAAATCCAAATTTATACAGCTATTTATTCATGTATTTGTGTTTTGAAAATTAAAATTCATTTGTTTTTTCCTCATTTGTTTTTTCTTTGCGTCACTCAGTTTACAAAATGAAAAACTTGAAATATCGCGTTATTTACGAGTACGAGTTCCACCGTGGCACCAGTGCTGCAGAAACGGCTCGAAGGATTAATGATGTGTATGGCGACGGTGCCGCAAAAGAAAACACAGTGCGTTTTTGGTTCCAACGTTTTCGTTCTGGAAATTTCGACCTGCACAACAAGCCCCGTGGACGGCCGGAGACCAAAGTTGATAATGAAGAATTGAAGGCTATTGTGGAAGCGGATCCATCGCAAACCACATCCGAGTTAGCTGCAGGCTGCGGTGTTAGTGATAAAACTGTTTTAATCCACTTGAAGCAAATTGGTAAGGTGAAAAAGCTTGAAAGGTGGGTACCTCACGAATTGAGTGAAGCAAATCAACAAACGTGCGTTGACTGCTGCGTTGCATTACTCAACCGGCACAATAATGAAGGGATTTTAAATCGAATCATTACCTGTGATGAAAAGTGGATCCTGTACGATAATCGGAAGCGCTCATCGCAATGGCTGAACCCTGCCGAACCAGCCAAACCATGCCCCAAGCGAAAATTGACTCCAAAAAAGTTACTTGTGAGCGTTTGGTGGACTAGTGCTGGTGTCGTTCACTACAGCTTTCTTAAATCTGGCCAGACGATTACGGCAGATGTCTATTGTCAGCAACTGCAAACCATGATGGAAAAGCTAGCTGCTAAACAACCGAGGCTGGTTAATCGCTCTAGGCCACTGCTGCTTCATGATAACGCTAGACTACACACTGCACAACAGACGGCTACCAAATTAGAGGAGCTTCAATTGGAATGTCTAAGACATCCACCGTACTCTCCGGACCTTGCCCCAACAGATTACCATTTTTTTCGAAATTTGGATAACTTCTTGCAAAGGAAAAAATTCAACTCCGATGGGGCAGTCCAAACCGCCTTCAAAGATTTTATTGATTCCCGTCCGAATGGTTTTTTTAGTAAAGGGATCGATGAACTACCTATGAGATGGCAAAAGTGCATAGATAGCAATGGTACATACTTTGATTAAATAAATATATTATAATAAAAAAAAATCGGCTTTATGTTCCTCCCATACTAAACGCCAATTTCATATGTAAGGACCTAATATTT
>JADDOH010009659.1:0-46710 GCA_016648135.1 Agrypnia vestita | reverse complement strand
AAGTGTGAAAATTAGCGTAATGTGTTTCTTACAAAATTGAAGATTGTGACCAAACGCGATGAAATTTAAACTTCATTTTCACAGTGTGCATCCAGCAATATCCATTGCTGGCAATGCAATTAAAAAAATTAATATTTTTTGCGGTCCTAGTAAGAAATTTGCTGGTCCAAGTGAGAAAATTAGCGTTATGTGTTTCTCACAAAATTGAAGATTGTGACCAAAGGCATTGAAATTTAAACTTCATTTTCACAGTGTGCATCCAGCAATATCCATTGCTGGCAATGCAATAAAAAAATTCAATATTTTTTGCGGTCCTAGTAAGAAATTTGCTGGTCCAAGTGAGAAAATTAGCGTAATGTGTTTCTCACAAAATTGAAGATTGTGACCGATCGCGATTAATTTGAAACTTCATTTTCACAGTGTGCATCCAGCAATATCCATTTCTGGCAATGCAATAAAAAAATTCAATATTTTTTGCGGTCCTAGTAAGAAATTTGCTGGTCCAATTGAGAAAATTAGCGTAATGTGTTTCTCACAAAATTGAAAATTGTGACCAAACGCGATAAAATTTAAACTTCATTTTCACAGTGTGCATCCAGCAACGTCCATTGCTGGCAATGCAATAAAAAAATTCAATATTTTTTTCGGTCCTAATAAGAAATTTGCTGGTCCAAGTGAGAAAATATGCGTTATGGGTTTCTCACATATTTTAAGATTGTGACCAAACGCGATGAAATTTAAACTTTATTTTAACAGTGCGCATCCAACAAGATCCATTGCTAGCGATGCAATAAAAAAAATCAATATTTTTTTCGGTCCTAGTAAGAAATTTTCTGGTCCAACTGAGAAAATTAGCGTAATGTGTTTCTCACAAAATTGAAGATTGTGACCAAACGCGATGAAATTTAAACTTCATTTTCACAGTGTGCATCCAGCAATATCCATTGCTGGCAATGTATAAAAAAAATTCAATATTTTTTGCGGTTCTACTAAGAAATTTGCTGGTCCAAGTGAGAAAATTAGCGTAATGTGTTTCTCACAAAATTGAAGATTGTGACCAAACGCGATAAAATTTAAACTTCATTTTCACAGTGTGCATCCAGCAACGTCCATTGGTGGCAATGCAATAAAAAAATTCAATATTTTTTTCGGTCCTAGTAAGAAATTTGCTGGTCCAAGTGAGAAAATTAGCGTTATGTGTTTCTCACAAAATTGAAGATTGTGACCAAACGCATTGAAATTTTAATTTCTTTTTCACAGTGTGCATCCAGAAAGGTCCACTGCTGGCAATGCAATAAAAAAATTCAATATTTTTTGCGGTCCTAGTAAGAAATTTGCTGGTCCAATGAGAAAAATTGCGTTATGTGTTTCTCACAAAATTAAAGATTGTGACCAAACGCGATGAAATTTAAACTTCATTTTCACAGTCTGCATCCAGCAAGGTCCATTGCTGGCAATGCAATAAAAAAATTCAATATTTTTTTGCAAACCAAAAACTGACAAAAATCGCAAAGCATATCGTATATATTTGTGTATACCTGTACAAATAAATCGAAAATCGAAAAAAATAAATTGTATTTTCCGCGCACTTTGTGCGTGACCTTGAATGACGGAATATTTGATTGCGCAACACGCGCTCGAGGCGACATCTACAACTATTCTATACGATTTTGACGGCAGAAAAACTTATGTTTTGATTGTTGATTTAAAATACAATCCGTGATGTTTTTGAGTTGAAAATGGAACGACAGGTTACCACGGGATTTTTCTACCGGGAAAAAATCACGTTTTTCAAATTCGATACGCGGCCGTCGAGAAATAATTAATTTTGTGCCTGTCGCACACATCCGACGCGGCACTCTGGCCCCTGTCATTGTCTGTCGCACAGATGCGAGGCGGCCCCGCGCTCATTAAACATTATCTGAAAATATAGACTGAATTGGATGGTTTAAGATTGAAAATCGAAATTTTTAGACTCGAAAGTTTGTGTAGGGATCGTCTATATCGACGGTCCTTGCGTATACTGTCGAATCTGCGAAAAATCTTTTTACGTTTTGCTATCTTAAATTATGCAATTTAGGCCGGCGCCACACTACGTGTTTCTTTCGTCCCGTCAAATCCGTAATCGAATTAAGCAGTCAATATTCCGCGGCGGACCGCTTAGAGAACAAACACGCGTGCAGACAATCCGTCGAATACGGCATGAGACGCGACATCATCGATTTTACGTTGACATAAGTTCCGCGAGCGGTGAACCGAACAAACGCCGAAGCGAGAGTTCCGTTAGCGGATCAATAAGCGCATATTGTATGGAAAGAAATCTTGCGGCGTTCCGCGGCGTCAAAGACGCGACGGAAGTTTCGCCTAATGTGGCGCCGGCCTTACGCTAAATTTTCAGGCACTGTAAAAAAGTGTATTTTCGTTTCTAACAAAGCCTATATTAAAGGAAAATTAAACTTTTTTTCAACATCATCCCATAATATAGAGTAAAGATAATATAGTAGTAGAAAATATAGTTACAGACACTAAAACGAAAATCGAATTTTTGCAAATTCAACAGTACCTACTTATCTACCTATGTAGAACCGTCGATACGTTTGATTAAGAATTTAAGACTAATTTATTCAACATTTGGTTCCTTCTTCTTCTTCTTCTTCCTCTTCATAAGCCTTCTCTCCACTGCTGGATATAGGCCCCTTCCATCCTTCCTTGTTTTTTGCTAATTGTAGCCATTTCTTTCCCCCCATAACGGCTATACGTCAGCCCATCTATTTTGAGATCTTCCGATGCCTCTTTTATTCTCCCAAGGTCTCCATTTCAGAACTCTAGGAGGCCACCTTGTAGCATCATGCCTTGCAACATGTCCTGCCCATTGCCATTTTAGCTTTGCTATATGATCCATGAATACACTTTATTAACTAATCACTAGAGCATTCCATCCCATGTCCGCACTTATTGATTTCGCTTCGATTTATTTCGCTACGTAAGAACTTCCAGAATATTCGTTGTCGAATTACGGCTCACCTGGCCGTCCCGGCAACTCGCGACTCGCGGCTACCTTCGCTTCTATTATCGCTGTCAAACGCGCGCGCCCAAAAAAATAACTGAATTCCTTACTCCCGTGTGTTGTATTTATATTCGCTTATGCTCTGATATCGAAATTTCGAGACGTTTCCCGCGTTTTCAAGAATTACCTCGCGGTTTCCAAACTTTTGGAGATGTTTCTCGATGTTTATAATACATCTATAATCGCTTACCCTTGAAATCGAAAACCACAATTTAGACACTATACATTTGTGCATCCATAGCACTGCAAGACTTAATCATTTTTGAAATATTTAATAATTATGGTATGGCAGAATTCCAAAAATACACAAGGCTATGTATTGTATGAAGTGAATACCGTAGAAAAAGAAAGCAACCTGATGCGTCCGCGACCTGCATGTGACGTTCCGCATCGCGTCCTTTTTAAATTAGAATATAAGTTTTATTTTAAAATAGGTTTAGGTAATGTTAAATTTCGCGCGGCACCACGGGTTGCCACCCCGCACCGCCAGGGGTCGGTAGGGTGCCATTGCGGGTGCGGTGAGACTACCCCCCTTCCCCGCAGAGGGTTGGAGCCGCGTGCCCCGACAGCCGGGTGGTCTCGTTCCGATCGCCGGCGCCTCAACAGCTCGCGCTCCCCGGGCTCCTCGCTCACGGCCGTCCTATCGGCGGCGAGCCCTGAGCCGCCGCCACGTGTGTTCAAGAACGCGGGGTGGCGCCGTCAACGTCGCTTGTGGAGAAGGCGTCCCGCAGCGCTCTGGACGGTTCCAGGCGATGGCCGCTACGCCACGGGTGTTCAAGATCGCGGGGCGGCGCCGTCAACGTCGCTTAAGGAGAAGGCGGCCTGCAGCACTCTGGACGTGATTCCGCGGCCTGGACCACGTGCTTCCCGCGAGTTTCCGAGACTCAGCCAGATCCCGCGGCCGGTCGCGCCAAGCCAAACCACGTGCGGTCCCCGCGAGCCGCGCAGCTTGGAATGCGGGCCCCTCGTAGCCACGAGGGCCTCCGATAGCGGACATGTGCTTTTTGTGACTTTTTTTGTGAACTAAAATGTGAAAGGACACGATTAATTTATGTGAAGGTCGAACTGCTGGCGTTTAGGTTAAGATTAGTTATAAAATTAGTAATAGTGCTTTAGAACGTAAGGTTTAACTGTTTTTTTTTGTAATAAATGTATATAATAGTGCCAGAGTATTTGAAATTCCCGCTCCACCTTCCTTGGCAAGGCATCTTATTGATAGACAAAGACAAATTAATTTAACCGCCCTATCAAAGCCTTTAAACTCAATACTCGCATAAAGGACACAAATTATTGCGTGCAAAAATTCAATATCTAGCTCTCCATTTGCGTTTATCTCTATGTATATAACAGTCAAAACTAGACTATTATGCTTCATTAAAATCCCACTCTAATTTTCCATCTGCCGGTAGGTACCCGAATGTTAATAAGGTAATTTGTCTTTGTCCAAATCAAAGAAATAATAAATTGTCTTTGCCCCGCTCCTGCCTATAGTCGGCATTTCTTCACGGTTGTCATTATCATTGTCTAATTGCGTTTCGTGCGAGCTGGAGGAACCATGAACCGTCCTGATCAAGATGTTCCTACCGTCAAGCCCGAGCCAGGGTCTGCAGCCGGGAGCGGCGATGAAGGAGCAGACGGTGGAGCACTCTACTCTGATATAGATATATCATATCCCGACATCAAGCAGGAGTGCTCGGAGTACTCCAAGAAGGCTGACCAGCGCCCCGGTGAGGATTTGATTAATTATTCATGAATTCTAATTAATGTGAAAAGCGTGAAAATCATAGTATCGATAAAAATGGATGAAAAGAAAATAGAGCATGTTTCTTATGTACTATTTGGATTCAATTCTTTCGAGGGCGCGTTTCGTGGCAATAGGTGAGTTCCCGCTTTCAAAAATGAAATTAATTTATTAGCATTCATAAATTTATTTATCTGTAAAGTTTTTCATATAATATATCAGTGGATAAAACGTAAACCATAGACAACAAAAGACATATGTTGTAAAACCGTAGAGATAAATACAAATGGAGTGCTTGCTATCATATCAAAAGTGTCGTTAGAGTGAGACAAATGGAAGAAAGGGTATTTACTTCTCTTTCTAAACAGTGTAGTATTTGAAGGTAATTATTTTGTGTTACTGGAATGATGATAGGGAGGGTTATGCTCGAGTAATCCGCGTGAGGCGCAGATTATGCGACGCAATGTGCAAGGCGCCCTTATCAATGGAATGTCAAGGAAAGCAGCGGGATTTTCAAAACACATTGTTTTATGTATATTCATTTTGATTTTATGTTATATTTTTTATGTAAAAGCCTATACACATTGGTGCTCTTTACTTTATATTTTAATTTTTATACTCATGTTTTGCTGCAATACAGATATTGTTTAATGTATGTGCTTTTTGAAATTTATATTATATTCTTTATGTAAAAGCCTATACCTAATGGGCGTAAACAAATAAATAAATAAATAAATAAACACCATAATATTATACACACATTTATTCAAAAAGAAAACAGTCAAACCTTACTCTAGAACACTATTGCTAACATTATAACTAATCTTAACCTAAGCACAATCAGTTCCGACCCCCCACATAAGTTCGTCTTGTTCTTTCACATCTCAGTACAAAAGCATCACACAAAAAAATCACATGTTCACTATCGGAGACCCTCGTTGCCGCCATCTGGATGCCGCGGGTGGCACACCGCGTGGAGAGCGCACGTGTTCCAGGCTTGGCGCGTCGGCACGATCGGCCGGAGGCATCTGGCCCGAGTCTCGGTAACTCGCGGGGGGCGCACATGGTCCAGGCCGCGGAAGCACGTGGCGTCGGTCGCCCCGGGCGCCGCTGGGGCTGAGCTGCAGGAGGGCGTCAGGCCTTCCCCGGGAGCCCGCCGTGGTGAAGCGGCCATCGCCTGGGTGGTCCGAGGCGCTGCAGGCCACTCTCTTCTCGAGACTTCTTCGTGACGGCGGCTGGAGCGCCTGCCGCTGAGGGGGGCTGCCGCAGGCAGGGACAGCGCACTGCGCAGGCTGCTACACTCGCCGCGGTCGGAACTCACCAAGACATGCTTGGGTGCACAGCCCCAATCTCCTGTGTACGCGGGGCAGGAGGGCAGCCTCCCCGCACGCCCGCGCTGGCACCCCTACCGACCCCTTGCGGTGCAGGGTGGCAACCTGTGGAGCCGCGCGAAATTTAAAATCAAATTATAAAATATTTACATAAACTTATTTTCTAAAAATAAAAACAAAGGACGCGGAACGTCACATGTAGGTCGCGGCCGCATCAATGAAAAAAAAAATGTTTTTATTAAAGAACACTTCTTTGAAATCGCCGTATTGATGTAATACATTGTTACGTGTCGTGGCTCGGTCGAAATGAAAAGGAAAACGTGTTTCGTAATTTATCACTGGTAAAATAAACCTTTATTGTCGCTTCAACATGTTATCTGATATTATACATTCGCCGGAGACGCAATACTCTATTTTAAACTCAAAGAACCGCTTGGCTTTTGTTTTGCTACTGGGTAAGAAATTTTATAAAATCTTCACTTTCGAATTATCTCTTACTTCGTTATTTCACGGCTGAGTACACCGGCCCGTCGTTCTGCGCATGTTCTGCGCTGTTCCGCGCGCATGTGCCTTCGCTTGTATTCGGCTGTCAAAAATCAACGGAAAACTCGTTACAATATAATATAATTATAAAAAAATATATTATAATAATCTTTTAAAACTTTATGTAACAGAAAAGAGCGATGAGACTAATTTTTATGGAGAAATAGTAACTATGAAATTTAAAAAGTGTCAACAGAGTTCAATTGGCTAACCGTAAAACGTTGACTTTAAACACAATGATTTTCATTCAACAGGGAGATACAATCGATTGGCAACAAGACAAAATACAAAAAAAATAGTTAAATGACTCCCACAATTAAAGGATAACATAGATAGGAAATAACCATAGATAAGTCAATTTGACAATGACAGATACAACAACTTTACTTATTTCTTGCTATTCTGCGAAATCTCCTTTTTTATCCTGTTTACATATTTAATATAGCAATCATTTTGAACATTGTTTTGTCGGGCACGAAGTAGTGAAAACTCGAGTTAATCACGTAGATTTTTATACAGTTTCCACTTACGGTGTAAAACATGTTTTTATTTTGTTAGTTTAATCAAGGAGTTTGAAAACCATATCGGATAATTACGTTGTTTTAATTGCTATCTGGGTTCCAGTTGAGCTATAGTATCATTAATGATGTGATAGAAATCATTTATCGCCATTTCTATCTCGGTTGCATTTGTTACGAAAGACCAATCGACTTGTGAGAAATGGGAATTGATTTGAGCGTAATCAGCTTTACGAAATAATTTTATTTCCCTAGATGGGCTTTCAATAGTTGAGAGTGTTTCAATACTTAATTCAATAAGCGGTGCGGGGTGATGTGGGTCCTCGCTGACTAGCGGAACAAGAGTTACAAGAGGAACTATTTAACTAGAGTCTATATTTGATAAGATTAAGTCTAATATTCGGCAGTTCACATTTTGTACCACATTGTATTGATGCAGGTCAAAATAAAACGAGTTTCTATAAGATTGCAGGAAGTCGCAATATTGCATGTTTCAGCCGTTAAATAGTTAGCATTATATTGAAGCATCCAAGTAGTGTTTGGGGTAAGTTAAAATCGCCCATTATAAATGTTTTGTCCCCAGAATATTGATTATATACCCTGGTCAGTGAAATAGAAATGAATGTATGTTCTCTTCGTGGCTTCGTCCGGGTGGTGTGTAAACCAGGGAATGAATACGAATGTCATATTTTAGACATTCGCGAATGCTAATGCGAGTGCTTGCAAGACGAACGTGTGAAAGCGAATGCGAGTGCGAATGTTTAGAAGAGGCAAAAAAAAAAATATCAGGGTATGATTTTAATCATCGATTTTTATTTATTTAAGATTATACACAATCAAATTTAATAGTCGAATTTTCAATAGGGGCAGATTATATTTTAAAAACAATAATTTAGCTGCTTTATCACCCATGAGACGATTTCGTAAAGACTCATATATCAGGCCAGCTGCACTAAATAATTGCTCACAAATAATTGACCTATAATCTATGTGCGGGAGAATCACAGCATTGTATATTAATAAACTTGTATTTTTATTTATATGTCTTCTTATTCTTCCAAGTAAGGACACTTTTTTGCGATTTTCTTCACCACAAATTCAATATTTTTTGTAAATGTTAGTTTTGAATCTATAAATACACCTAGGTATTTTATACTGTCTACGATTTCTAATATCTCATTTTCTAGTTTCACATCATATGTGGTTGTTCTTTTTTTGCTTCAAATTTTCATACATTTTGTTTTTGAAACATTTAATTTAAGTTTTTTGATTTGGAGCCATTTTGATATTTCCTCCAGTTCTTTATTTATGATGTAGATCGCTGTTTCCAGGTCACTATCCTCTATGTATATTAAAACGTCGTCTGCAAATAATCTTATTTTACATTTATTTAGTACTGATGTTATGTCATTTATGTATATGATAAATAAGAATGGTCCCAAGACGGACCCCTGTTGTACACCAAGCTCATTTTCTTTTGGATCTGATGTGTGATCATTTACTTTAGTTATTTGATATCTGCCACTCAAATTGTTTCTAAACCATAATAATGCTTAATCTTGTATACCATATTTTTCTAATTTTTTCACAATTATATTTCGGTCTATTGTTTCGAATACTCTCGTAAAATGCAACGACATGTTTAGTTTCATCTATATGTTCCTTCCAGTCATCAATATTTATTGCCTTTTCACAAGATTTTTTACTTCTGAATCCTGATTGCTGATCACTTAGTATGTTATTTTTCTCAATAAAATTTGTTAACTGCTCTGGTAGTGTATTAATTGGTCTGATTTCATCACATTTTTTTGTATTTTTAACTTCTGGAATGGGTATTATTGTTGTTAACAAATAAATTTTGACTTTACAGATCTCCTGAGATTAGAAGATAATTTTTCGGAAAGTCGATCTGTGTCAGCGCCTGCCCCTCGCATGCTATGTTCTGGTAAAAAACGGTTTTCGTGTCCGCAGTGCGATTATTCGTCCGATCGGAATTCAAACTTCAAAATACATGGGCTTAAGCACACTGGAGAAAAACTATTCTCATGTTCACAGTGCGATTATTCGTGCAATCGAAAATCAGACTTCAAAAGTCACGAGCTTAAGCACACTGGCGTAAAACCATTTTCGTGTCCACAATGCGATTATTCGTGCAATCGGAAAGCAGACCTTAAAAGACATGTGCTTAAGCACACTGGAGAAAAACTTTTTTCATGTTCACAGTGCGAATATTCGTGCAATCAGAAACAGCAGTTTAAAAAACATGAACTTAAGCATACTGGAGAAAAACTATTTTCTTGTTCACACTGCGATTATTCATGCAATCAGAAAAATTACTTAAAAATTCACGGGCTTAAGCACACTGGAGAAAAACTATTTTCATGTTCACAGTGCGTTTATTCGTGCAATCGGAAATCAGACTTAAAAAAACATTTGCTTAAGCACACTGGAGAAAAACTATTTTCATGTTCACATTGCGATTATTTGTGCAATCGGAAATCAGACCTAAAAATACACGGGCTTAAGCACACTGGAGAAAAACTATTTACATGTTCACAGTGTGATTATTCGTGCAATCGGAAATCAAACCTAAAAATACATGTGCTTAAGCACACTGGAGAAAAACTATTTTCATGTGCACGGTGCGATTATTCGAGCAATTTCAAATCAGACCTAAAAATACATTTGCTTAAGCACACTGGTGAAAAACTATTTTCCTGTTCACATTGCGATTATTGGTGCAATCGGAAATCAAACTTAAAAATACATGTGCTTAAGCACACTGGAGAAAAACTATTTTCATGTTCACAGTGCGATTATTCTTGCAATTGGAAATCAGACCTAAAAATACATTTGCTTAATCACACTGGAGAAAAACTATTTACATGTTCACAGTGCGATTATTCGTGCAATTGGAAATCAGCCCAAAAAATACATTTGCTTAAGCACACTGGAGAAAAACTGTTTTCATGTTCACAGTGCGTTTATACGTGCAATCGGAAACCAGACTTAAAAAAACATTTGCTTAAGCATACTGGAGATAAATTATTTTCATGTTCACAGTGCAATTATACGTGCAATCGGAAATCAGACTTAAAAAAACATTTGCTTAAGCACACAGGAGAAAAACTATTTTCATGTTCACATTGCCATTATTTGTGCAATAGGAAATCAGACCTTAAAATACATGGGCTTAATCACACTGGAGAAAAACTATTTACATGTTCACAGTGTGATTATTCGTGCAATCGGAAATCAAACCTAAAGATACATGTGCTTAAGCACACTGGAGAAAAACTACTTTCATGTTCACAGTGCAATTATACGTTCAATTGGAAATCAAGCCTTGGAAAACATGTGCTTATACACAATGCAAAGTAACACATTAATGTTTATTTATTTATGTTTGTGGTGCACTTATTTTTGCAATTGTAAATCTCGTTAAAAAATTCATGTGCTTTCACACACTGGGGACAAACTATTTCTTGCGTAATGCTGAACACGTATATGCTTGTGATATCAATAGTTAAAGATACCGGTAAACAATATCGTATATTGTTATAATTAATTCAATTGTAACCGAGTTATTTTTGAATTTATTTTTCTGATTATATTATTGTTAAATAATGAATTATATAAAAAATTAAATATACTACTTATATGTTATTGGTAATTTCATATAGAATAAGTAATTTATTTTTTTTAATATTTTTTATCTGGATTCACCTAGCGAAAGAACGGTATTTAGAAATATCAACAAAATGAACTATTGTTTTTATTTTTTAAGGACAGGTATAGTGACAGTAAATACTTTGATGATTGACATTAGAGTACAAACAACCGTTCTCGTCTCAACTCTCAGTATTGTTATTATATTAATATAATTTGACAAATAAATTATAGGATAGAATTACTGCAATTATATAGTGTGTACTAAATATTGGATGTAATTAAACTCAGAGTGAACACACGCAAATAATGCAAATGAGAATAAGTAGCTGTCTACGTAGGTATGGATAGGTATTTAGTGACTGAGTGAAAGTAGGTAGAATGTGACTGCCAGTTACGTCACTGGTTATTCGTAAATAGTCATTTTATTTAAGGTCAAAAAACATTTTAAAACTTGATGTGGCTAAAAGTACTTTTCTAGTTGTTCGAATCTTATTCTTTTTTCTGAATGAAGGTTTGATCTTTGTGGTGACATTTTTATTAAAATAAAACACAAATCACTTTCTTTTCATTACTTTATTAGACATACAATCTACATGTTTCGAGAACAACTTCTTCTGGATTGTTTGTGTACTAAAATTTAAAAAAAGATAAACCATGCAAGTGTGGGGGGGGGGGGGTCGGAGGTGTTAATTATGGAATGTCATTTGAAGGGGATGGACTATTAAATGGAAAAATATTCAATAGTGGGTTGTGCGCCAATTTTATCTGGTTATTTATTATATTTGAATTAATATTAACCAGACGAATTTTTTGCCCAAGTGGTATTATTACCGGCTGCAGCAATCCTTGCTCTTCCCGAATCCTCTCGACGTGATGCGTATTCGGTACAATTACGTTGCAGATAAATAAATATTTTAACCGCTCGGGAGTTTTTATAAGTTCCGGCCACTAGGGATGGAATATCCTTTAGTGACGTGCACGTCACTAAAGGATATTCCATCCCTGCTAACGAATATCGTTGCATGCCGTTAAGTACTGCATACTTAACGGCATGCAAAGATATTCGTTAGCACTTAAACATTAGTCTCTTTCTTACAATCCTTTAGTATGTTACGAAGTCTAGAATTTTTATAGTTTTTTTATTTAATTAAGTATAGAAAATTCATATATAAATAAAATCTTAATAAAGGAAGAACCTATAAATCAGGGATGTTATGGATATGAAATTTCGGATCTGGATATGGATACGGATATAGGAATAATATTATACCGGTTTCGGATACGGTTACGGATATGAAATTATTTCGGATTATCCGCTAGTTTCGGATAATTTCGGTTACGGCTATTAAAATTTTAAAATTGTAAAAGTAAAATACAAATAGTAAGATTTGACTTTTATTTCTAGTCTATATTATCTTTTGTTTTTACAAATAAATAACTATTATTACAGCCACTTTAAGTGCTGTAGGTACCAATGAAGTTACAGAAAATAGGTACATAAAAATACAAAAACAAAATTAAATAAACAAAAATAATATTAGTAACTTCTATTAATATTATTCAATATTTTTATAGGAATTATTACAATTTACAAAAATACAGTAATTTATAATAAATCAGTCTTCATAAGTTGCTTGAGTATTAAAGATAAAGAGTAAAATCTAAAATTGTAATAAAATCTTGGTACACTTTTACTGTAATCTAAGTACCCAACTAACTAACTTACCATCATGCCGTTTCCCCGGGGGGGCGGTAGGCAGAGAGGATAGAGCGCCATACTCTTCTGTCCTGACATACAACTTTCGCTTCATCTACATCCATACATCTTCGCATGCAAGCTCGACGGTTGTTGAGGCTTCTAACAGGACCATCTTCCAGTATCTGGTTAATCTGGTCATGCCACGTCTTCCGTGGTCGCCCTCTCTTTCAGGCGCCGTCAACACTTGCATTATATATCTGAGCGACCCTATTTTTATTCTATCTATTATGCTACGATCAGCTTTACATTCATTCCAAATATCTTCAATCTTTACTCTATCATACATGGATTTGTCACACATACGTCTAAGGGATCTCACCTCCACTGCATTCAATATACTTTCGTTCCTTTTCTGCCAGATCCAGGGTTCACTTTCATACATTAGTGTCGGTACTAGAACTACATTATGTACCGCTAGTTTTGCCTCGATAGACATATTTCTATTAGAAATTATTGCATTCAAACATACTTCCCAAGTACACAAACTCATTTACTTGTTCCAAACATTCATTGCCTACTAGTATTTCACACGTTGTCTTACTTTCCTCCTTCTCGAACACCATCACTTTTGAGTTGTTTACATTCATAATAAGGTCACTTTCCTTGCATACATTATACAACCTGCTTAATAGACTTTGTAAGTCTTGTTCGCTATTAGCCATTAATACTGCATCATCCGCGTACAGTAAACAGCATACAATCAAATTACTCATTTTCACTCCTACATTCATACATTCCAGTTCTTTCACACAATTATCCATATACAAGTTGAACAGCCATGGAGACATTACGCAACCCTGTTTGACACTTTTTGTTATATCTAACCATGGTGTGAATGATCCATTGATTCTTGATTCCAGTGCTCCCCTCGTAAAGGGATGCAACTGCGTGTATCAGTTTATACCTATAAGTTTATACCTTTATAATAACAATATATAATAACAAAAACAGTTCTTAATGAATTTTGTTAGTAATGAAACCATTACAAAATGTTTATTCATAAACTTTAACCTTAATTGTAGTTTTGATAGGCAAAATTGAGCAAAGGTAAATTATACTTTTAAAATTATTATATTGACATTGAAAAAATAATTATATTGAAAATGACGGCTCGGCCGAGCAAAACAAACAAAAATCTGTCGTAACCTGTAATTTAAATTTAGACTCCGCCTTTAACCGAAACTATCCGAAACTTTTATATCGGTTTCGGTTACGGTTACGGATATTTTTTAATTTCGGATATCCGATAGTTTCGGTTACGGAGCTCCATAACATCCCTGCTATAAATGAAACTTTCTGATTATTTTTAAACTTATATTTTAATTTTGTGAGAATGCAAAAATCTGCAATAGGCTACTTTGGTATTAAAATTGAATTATTTTTCTTTTAATGTAAATTAAATTTACTCTTCCAACAAATTCCCACTCTGTAAACAAACTTGTAATCTAAACGTTTAGTTGAAGTGTCATTGTCGAAGCCACCTAATAAGATACTGTATCCTGACATCTCTTGTTCTATCGATTGACAGGACGGTGGGCTGGAGTGGTATTCGTCGTAACACGAAAACTTTATCCTTTGCATGTAGGAAGCTCATGATCTTTGCAATATCTTTCACTACATTTCCACACCACATTTAGCTCTCAGTTCGAGGGCAGCTAATGAATCCTCCACGCCACAAGGTATAGGGAATAAATCAGAAGAATAAATAGGCTACATAGTCTATTTACTCTCCTATCTGTATTTTCCCTTCTGTCCTAAATAACAACTATGCAATATTTGGGTCAGATCTGTCAAATTCATTGTATAGATTTGTATGAAAAGTAGGTATGCCAGTGAGATGGTGTGGTGAATGGGGGGGACATGTCGCCTATGTCAAGCCGTTGGGTTCTAAAGAAAAAGTATGCAAAACTTAGGTCAATCGGTGAAAAGGTACCTATAGATATGTCCAGAAAATATATTGTGGTAAGTAGGTGAAGTTAAATGGAAATGGCCGTTATTTTCCGCCTTGTCCTAAAGATTAAGTATGCGAAATTTTGGTCAAATCACACAAATTACTAAGTGCAAAAGATCAATACCTAGCACACCATGTAGGTTTATCTCTGAATAAATCAGTCAAAACTAAGTAACACAAAACTAATACGCTTCATTAAAACTTCTTTGGTCCACGATCCTATTTTCCATCTTCCGGTAGGTACCTGAAGGCTAATAAGATAATTTGTCTTTGCCCAAAGCAAAAAAATAATAAATTGTCTGTGTCCTGCTCCTGCCTATTAGGGGTGTCCACTTAAAAAATATTTCGATATTTATATTCGATGTAAAACATCGGATCCCAGCATCGATGTTTATCTATATATCGTATATCGCTAGAAAACATCGATATTTTTTCACTATTGAATACTTTCCACAAATGTTTAATATTACCTTTTTCCAGTGAAACGCACAAAGTTTTTGGTCCTTGATTTTGTATGTGTGAATGTAGAATCAGAGACCAGAGTAATATAGCACATAGCTAAACTAGTAGTGTAATAATAGTGATTTTCTATGAGTGTTACTTGAATAAAATTGTACTACTAAAATAGTGGTGAGATGACAGATGAGTTATACCTACATTAGTAAGTGAAATAAAAACGACAGATTAATAGAAATATTTTATTACATACCACTAAACCTCAAAACCGTAAAAGAAAAAAAGACATTTAGTACAAGTCTTAATCTAGGTACCTGCAAAAACTTACCTATTTAAGACCAATGCTCTTTAGCCAAACTTTGCCAAAATAAAAGTTTACTTTATCTTTTACCTTTCATTCTATTTCTTTGTTGATTAACTATTTGAGCAGCCTTTGAATATTCGATGTTTCTCTAAATAAATATATCGAATACAATAAATATTTGTGAAAACATCGAATCAATCCGATATATCGTACGGAAAACATCGAATAAATTCGATATATCGATGTTAATTGAATGTCCCTATTGCCTATGGTCGGCATTTGATAGTTGTCATCGATCTAGGTTGTCATTATCATTGTCTAATTGCGTTTCGTGCAAGTGGAGGAACCATGAACCGTCCTGACCAAGATGTTACTACCGTCAAGCCTGACGAAGGATGACCTAATGAAGGAGCAGACGGTGGAGCACTCTACTCTGATATAGATATATCATATCCCGACATCAAGCAGGAGTGCTCGGAGTACTCCAAGAAGGCTGACCAGCGCCCCGGTGAGGATTTGATTCATTGTTCATTAATTCTAACTGATGTGAAATGTTCGGAATTCATGGTACCTATAATGATGGATGAGAATTAAACGGAGCATATTTCGGGTGTACTATTAGGTTTCAATTTGGACCCAATTCTTTCGAGGGCTTCCCGATTTAAAAAATGAAATTATATTTTAATTTCTTTAAATAAAATAACTATTTGTATAACACCACTTTATTGAGTTTATTAGGGTTCAGTATTAACTAAAAAAATATATGCATATTTTAATTTTTAAGTATTAATATATTTATTTATCTTTAAAAGTTCTGTGCATTTCACCATACATTTAGGTCTCGTTCAGACACGCGGGAATCGTGCGATTGAAACTCTCGCGTTTCAAAACGTGCGATTTGTGTCATGTGTTCAGACAGCCGCGGTTAATATGCGATTTGTGTGCGCGTGCGAATAATAAATGTCAGTTTGACAGCTCCGGTGCCATTCTCCATCTTTGAATATCAGAGATAAATTCACTCATTACTTTGTGAACGACGGCCGTGTTCCATGGGAAGACACAAAAATATCGTTGTCAGTTCATTTTTGGTGAATAAATACCTACTTACCTAAAATAGGTACTCTTTTTTCCAACGTGTCTTCACCATTTCCAAATATCTCCACCAACACCTGCCAGGCTTGGTTCTTGGCATATTTGAGTAATCCTCACACTGAAGATCCCATATTACAGGTCTTTTCTCCACTTCATCAATAAAAAATTCAGTGTCAAAGCAAAGAGTATTTTAGGGAAGTAGGTATTTATTCACCAAAAATGAACTGACAATGATATTTTTGTGTCTTGTCATGGAACACGGCCGTCGTTAACAAAGTAATAAGCGAATATATCTCCGATATTCAAAGATGGAGAACGGCACCGGAACTGTCAAACTGACGTTTATTTTCGCGCGCACAAATCACTTATTAACCGCGGCTGTGTGAACAGATGACACAAATCGCGTGTTTTGAAACGCGATTCTGAAACTGCACGGTTCCCGCTGTGTCTGAAAAAGCGCTAACTACTCGTTTATGTCTGAACGATTACATACAAACCTACATAAATAAGACCCGCGCGGATCTCACGCGATTCCCGTTGTGTCTGAACAAGCCCTTAGGCCCGGTTGTTTCAAATTCGATCAAAGTAAGCGTAGAGTTTAAACTGAAATTTTTAGTACTTTTTTCAAAAACGGGTTGTTTCAAATCGGATTAAGCGAAATCTGTCAGAGAATTCTGAGCGGAAATTTTAGATTAAACTCTCGGTCAGAGTCGCACTGCGCAATGTAATTGACATCTGTCAATAAAATATTTTTTTATTAGTTTTTCGACATTTTACATACTAAGTGTCGAAATGTACAATATTATGTAGGGTGACACAGGCTTTTCTGACGATCGACTGATCCTACAGTATATCCTTAACAGGAGAAGTAATTTACTTAGATCTCGAACAATACTTTTTTGTCAGAAGAAATTGATTTTTCCGCAACTCTAAATGAATTTTACCGCAGGGCATTGTCGACAATATTTTTTTTCAAGGTTTCTATTTCACTCGGGTTTTGATAATTTTACATTTATATCCATGAAAGGTGCATAGGTGATTTATCTGGAACACTGCTTCTTGGACTGCGGATAGTGTCAGCCATTACCAGAGCAATGGCTGACCACAGACCACATTTTAGTCAGCCGAAGAGCACTATAAAAATCAGAAATATATTTGTCATTATGTCCAAACAAAATATCAAGTTACGACAAACGGTACTAGGTACCAGATTTGGTAATTGCTATATTGTAGGAGAGCGGGACTATGCCCTCAAACCAAATGTACAGCAATTTTTAATGCTACAATGGGCCTGAAGGCCCAATTTTAATTGCGGTCCGACAAGAACACCTAGATTTTAAAGAAATCAGAAAGATGTATTGCGACCTCACCGGGAATCGAACTCGGAATTCTCAGTATGCAGAGCCAGTGACATGGCCACTGGTTTGGTCATGTGGAACAGATGAGCAAAGAAAGGATGGCATGGAAAATTGTTTGTCAAAAGCAGCAGAAGCAGAGGACGTCCGCGGAATAATAGTAATAAAACAATATATTCGGTGTATGAAATTCTTTTATTTTATTGTATTTTATATACCTACCTATTAACGGGAAAATGAATATTTTAATAAAAAATACAACTTGTAATAAAATTAAGCCAGATCTCTTTTGGCATTATGCCTTTCCAAAACAACTTCGTGAATTTCTTGCCGATTCTTCGTCTCAAACAACTCACTAGTTTGTTAGGTTGTTAGAGTGAGACAGGGAGGAAAATGTATTTATTTCTCTTTCTAGTGTGTTTTTTTATCTATTTGAAGGAAATTATTGTGGGTTAATGAAATGAAAACAAAAAATGTTTTTATTAAAAAATACTAATTGATATAATATATAATATAATTATAAAAAAGGATATTATAATACTGTTTTAAAACTTATATTAAAAGCTTTCCATTTCAGTTTACATGTTGAAGTATTAAATAAATTTGTAAAGGAAACATACATATACTCATATAAAATAAAAGCAATAAAAATAGCGAAGAGACTAATTTTTATGGAGAAATAGTAACAGTAAAATTTTAAAGATGTCAACAGAGTTCAATTGGCTCACCGTAAAACGAGAACTATAGTTAAACACAATTATTTTCGTACACAATTTTAAATGATAAAATGCCAAATTATTTTTAAATGATAAGATTATATATAACACAGACATATAGTAATACAAAAAACGCAAAAAAATAAGAATTTCAAATAGAAATAAGAAAAAATACACAAAGTGTTTGATACGTAGTTTAAAATTGAATACAACAAAAAATAAAAATAAATTTAAACATTGTAAAATAATATCGATTTACTTAAGAGGGCGCCGATCGTTTTAGTTGGTGGATCTTTAGCAGTGGCCTGCAGCGCATACAAGCAAAAAAGCTATGCATTAGTAAAGATCCTGAGAAACAAATATTAATTAAATAATCCTTATCTTAAGAAAAAGTCGAATTAAAATTCTAGCCGTAATTCGTCCTACGGCTAGAAGTTTAATTTCCGACTTTTCTGTGCTTAACTTCATGTCAATTCTTCATTTATTTCGCCAACCAATTTGTTCCACAGATATAGTCAAGTCGAGAAAAAACCCGTATATTTTTAATGCTGCGATTTTTGTGCAATAGCGTCCTTCTTCAAAAGGTCCTATGCCAGGCGCACGTCGTGCAGAAATATTATTTTTTACAAATTCCACCCAAAACTTTCGGTGTAAATTTTATGTCTTTTCTATGATAAATGTAAATACGAATACGACATATACCATATGTTATCTGTCATATCATAATGATATCATAAAATGTTTGATTTATTTTTGTGAAAAGAAACGTATAGCTGAAATTAGTATTGTTCCCGATTTAATTATATATAAGTCGTCTTCGAAATATATTGAAATTTTTTGCCGTATTAGCTATACCTATATAAAATGTTTATTTATTTAGGAAATATTGTTTACAATACTTCTTTTATAGTGCAGTTATTTTTTGTGGATTGAAGCTACTCAAAATAGTTTATTATATATAGTTAATTATTTTTAATGTATATACCCTTATAGGTATATGCGTATATATATATTTTTAATATAGGTATGTAGTCGGTCACAGCATAACCTAAGTTTATACCCACTGCAAGCCACTGATCTTTGGGTATTTGAAGCGAATTTCGATTTTATTTAGACGATTTTGTCCTCTTCTACAAGTCCATCTGGACTTGTAGAAATGACCCTAAAAATGGGAAACTTTGTCAATAATAATTCACATGTCTTTATGGAAATCCTCCGATATGTTTCTAGTTCGCGCAAGGTGTTCAAGACTTTGGCTATGATGAAATTGAAATGATCTAATTTTTTTCGGTCACTATATTTTTCACCAAAGGTCCGCACTTAATTAGCCCTCGTTTGCACACTTCCCCAAAACCATATTATGTAAGCCGTAGTTTTCGCTCCTGGCGCCATTAGATTGATTCAGCTTGCAGGATAGTTCTTCTTTTCAGTGTTTGGGGATCTACGTCAGTCAAAGTAATATTTTTTATATGTTTAGTCTTAGCAAAATCAAAATCGGCCTCACCCAGGTCAGGTTTTTCATAAGACTCGCCGTAATTTTTATCATTGTGACAAGTAGTAGCCTTCATGGTTACAAAAGTATTCGATCCATCTATTCTTTTGCGTTTCGCAAAAGAATAGATGGATATAACTCTTGCCAACTATACTGTTAAAAACAGTATCATACTGTTAAAAACAGTATGATACTGTTTTTAACAGTATAGTTGGCAAGAGCATTCAAAAATCTTGTTTCAGTTCTAGAACTTTTTGCTCAATAGTTTTGTTGAGCTATGAATAGTGGATTTTCTTAGCTTGAGCTAAATGCACAATTCTATTTCTGTTGATTATGATTTCCTCTTCATCTTCATTTTTGTCTTCTATTTTCAATTCAGAAACAGAATCCCTACTTTTCAACGATTCCTGAACTAAAATAAATATGAAAATAAGTAGTTATTCCAAAAATGCTCAAAATTCGGTGTACCAGTGATCATGATTCGTGATTTAAAATATTAATTCTTTTGCCTTTCCATTTTCACTAAGACAAAAATTTAATTTGTCTCGAACATTAAAAAGATAAACAAAACTCAGTTGTCTACAAAAAAATATACTTACCTCGTTTTCGTTTTGTGCAGTGTACATACGAATTCGAACGTGGAACGCATCGCCGGAAAAAATGAGCGTGACCTCACTCGCTGACGGCTTTGAGTCGAATGAAAGTCTTTGTCGTTCGCAAGCGTTTATATTTGTAATCTGTTTTCATAGTAAAAATGTATGGACGATTTAAGTGGCTTTTAAAAATATATATATTTAAATTACCAGGCAATATTTCAAAAATATAACCTGGATGAATTGTAGTTTATACAAACGGGATGTTTAGGAATTGATATTGAAAAAAAAAATTTTGAGTGATATTCCTTTTCGCGTTATTTGTGACGTTAGAACCTACATAAAAAATTTCTCAAGATATTTGCATAATAGGGCGGCACGAGAGAAATTAATTGAATATTAAATTCAATAAAGTCGGCGGCTACTTACACGCTGTCCGCACAAACATATACAATACCTATTAAACTCAATGTCTGTCTGTCTGTTCTCTATACAAATCCGCATGCGATCAATATTGGTGAAAGTTATAAGTTATAAAAATACTATGGTTGGGGTGTATAGTGTAATGAATATAGTAGTGTAGTGTTGGTCCTGACGAAGAGACGGGTACGTCTCGAAACCGGTAGACTGTAAATTTGGTAGTGGTTTTTACCAAGTTAAATATCATTCTGTTATTCAATTTCAGACCAAAATTATTTATGTGTAAAATAGAAAGCCCTACATTTTTTTCAAAAACTAACTACTAGCCCAATTCTATAATTTCTCCAATGATTTCGAGTAATCAAGAATAATAATTTAATAATTTAAAAATAATTTTAATAAGCAAAAGACATTATTCATATTAATATTTTGACGTACGTATATGATTTATATATATATAACACATATATATATTAGATATATATTATAATATATATATTATATATATATATATCTATATATATATATCTATGTTAAAGCTAAGGCTTTCACGGGTACAATATATGTTAGTTCTAACTACTTGGGGGTAACCCGCTTGACGGTGAGCTCCGGACCCAAACGGTTGTACGCTTTTTGGAAGCAGCTCATCGACAAGGCGTCCTGAAGATGAACAGTGAGATCTGTTCGAAACGTCGGCAGACGACTGGTCCTACGACCAGAATTTGACGCGGGTTACCCCCAAAGTAGTTAGAAACGAACATATATATATATAGACTATAATATATATATATATATATATAGATATATAATATATATATAAAACTCTGACGTTGGAAAGGTTTTTCAGAAACATGTAGGTGTAATTAATAAACTAATATAAGTAGATACATACAAATAATACAATCAATATTTTTAATTTTATATTTTGTTAAAGGCAACCCAGATGTTTGTTTGTATTGACGCGTCTATAAGTTTTGAATAAATCGTATCCTCTTCGACTTTGGCTGAAACTTTATCCGTTACGCTTTGAACTAATTTCTTGCTAGGAATTTTAGTTGGCGGTTGAAGATGTACCGGAAAATGAAATATACTGGGAACAGTATCGTTTTAAGGAAAATGATGGGAGAGTAATGATTCTCTATATGAATCATCATATCACATTATCAGTAAAAAGACAAAAATAATCTCTCCTCGTCACATCGTAAATTAAAGGTTATGAACGAAAAATAACTATGATATAAAAATAATACATCTATAATCGCTTACCCTTGAAAGCGAAAACCACAATTCGGACACTAAACATTTGTGCATCCATGTGCACTGCAAGACTTAACCATTTTTGGAATATTTATAAATTATGGTACGGCAGAGTTCCAAAAAAATAGGGCTACGTATTGTATGAAGTGAAGACCGTAGAAAAGGAAAGCAATACTTTAAACTCACTACTCGCACACAAGGACACAAATTATTGCGTGCAAAAGTTCAATAGCCAGCTCTCCATTTGGATTTATCTATATGTTTACAACAGTCAAAACAAACTAAAACAAAACTAGACTATTATGCTTCATTAAAATCCAACTCTGATTTTCCATCTGCCGGTAGGTACCCGAATGTTAATAAGGTAATTTGTCTTTGCCCAAAGCAATAATAAATTGTCTTTTCCCCGCTCCTGCCTATGGTCGGCATTTGACAGTTGTCATTATCATTGTCTGATTGCGTTTCGTGCAAGCTGGAGGAACCATGAACCATCCTGACCAAGATGTTCCTACCGTCAAGCCCGAGCCAGGGTCTGCAGCCGGGAGCGGCGATGAAGGAGCAGACGGTGGAGCACTCTACTCTGATATAGCTATATCATATCCCGACATCAAGCAGGAGTGCTCGGAGTACTCCAAGAAGGCTGAGCAGCGCCCCGGTGAGGATTTGATTCATTATTCATCAATTCTAACTAACGTGAAATGCTTGGAAATCATGGTACCGATAAAGATGGATGAAAAGAAAATAGAGCATGTTTCTCATGTACTATTTGGATCCAATTCTTTTGAGGGCTCGTTTCGTGGTAATAGGTGAGTTCCCGATTTCAAAAATGAAATTATTTTTTTAGAATTCATAAATTTATTTGTCTGTAAAGTTTTTATTATAATATATCTGTGGATAAAACGTAAACCATAGACATAAATATAAATGGAGTGCTTGCTATCATATCACAAGTGTAATTAGAGTGAGACAAATGGAGGAAAGGGTATTTAGTTGTCTTCCTAAAGAATGTTCATAATATGTATTTGAAGGAAATTATTTTATTTTAATGGAATGAAAACAAAAAATAAATGTTTTTGTTAAAAAATACTAACACTTCTTTAAAATCGCTACATTGATGTAATATATTGTTACTTGTCGTGGCTCGGTCGAAATGAAAATAAAAACGTGTTTAGTAATTTATCACTCATAAAATAAACCTTTATTGTCGTTTCAACATGTTATCTGACATTACACATTCGCTGGAAACGCAATACTCTATTTTAAACTCAAAGAACCGCTTCGCTTTTGTTTTGCTACTGCGGTAAGAACTTTGATGAAATCTTCACTTTCGAATTATCTCTTACGTTATTTCATGACTGAGCACTCCGGCCCATTGTTCTGCGCATGCGCTTTCGCTTGTATTCGGCTGTCAAATGTCAACGGAAAACTCGTTACATTACAATGTAATTATAAAAAAGTATATTATTATAATGTTTAAAAAATTTATGTTCGACAAAAAAGTGCGATAAGACTAATTTTTATGGAGAAATAGTAACTATGAAATATAAAACGTATCAACAGAGTTCAATTGGCTAACCGTAAAACGAGGACTAAAGTTAAACACAATGATTCTCGTGCACAATATTTTTTAATTTTTCTTATCGGTCATTCAACAGGGAGACAAAATCGCTTGGTAAGACAAAATACAAAAAAATGTTGAATGACTCCCACAATTAAAGGATAACACAGATAGGACGTAACCATAGATACGTCAATTTTACAATGACAGATACAACAACTTTACTAATCTCTTTCTATGGTGCGAAATCTTACTTTTTATCCTGTTTATATATTTAATAAAGCAATCATTTTGAACATTCTTTTGTCGGGCACGAAGTAGTGAAAACCCGGGATAATACGTGGATTTTTAAACAGTTTCCATTTACGGTGTAATTTATGTTTTTCTTTTGTTAGTTTAATCAAGGAGTATGAAAACCATATTGGATAATTACGTTGTTTTAATTGCGATCTGGGTACCAGTTGAGCTATAGTATCATTAATGATGTGATAGAAATCATTTATCGCCATTTCTATCTCGGTTGTATTTGTTACGAAAGACCTGTGATTGTGAGATTGTGAAAGATTGTGAGAAATGGGAATAGATTTGAGAGTAATCGGCTTTAGAAAATAGTTTTATTTCCCTAATCGGGCTTCTAATAGTTGAGAGTGTTTCAATATTTAATTCAATAAGCAGTGCGGGGTGATGTGGGTCCTCGCTGACTAGCGGAAGTTCACTCCTCGAGGTACAAGAGTCTAAATCTAAAGTCTAAAGTTGAAATCGCCCATTACAAATATTTTGTCCGTAGAGTATTGATTACAAACCCTGTTTAGTGAAATACAAATGAATGAATGTATGTTCTTTTCGTGGCTTCGTCCGGGTGTTATGTAAAAAAATGCTATATGAATGCGTACTTTAGAAGTAGTTTTATTGGAGGGAATTGTTATCCATACGCATTCGGCTGAGCATGTTAGATCATCTCGAATGTGGGCTTGAAGGTCTCTCTACGGGGTGATAAAGAATAAATGTGTAATATTTTAATTAGATCTGTCAAACGGTGTAAATTTTCATAGAGAATATATTGAGAGGGGGAGTGAAATAAAGGGAGAGAGAAAATAACGCCTATACTTACCGAAATGTCCTAAAAATGAGAATTCAAATTTTTGGTCTGGTCTGTCTGTCTGTAGATACATTGAGACGTTACAAAACGTTCGGATGATGACGGAATTTTCCGGTCGACGTAATAATAAAATTTTAATCGATGTGTTGTTAACATCCGCGGGTAGGTACCTAGTAACCGAGGACGTATGGAGGGATAACTACGTACATATATAAAGCGATGCCCAATTGATTAAGATTTCGAATGCGCTAATGTGACCATTTTAAAAAGAAAAATGGATTTGTTCGCGTCGATCTGTAAAAATGCGTAGCATCTTGTTTATTCATTTATCGTCAAGTAAGCGAACCCGTCATGTAAGCACTCCTGCGAGGGTTCTCTGAGAGGGACAAATTTTTCCACCGGTTATTGCAAACCGATTGAAGTTCCAAAATGTGAGTAGATTTAATTATTTCGTATCGTTATAGGACTCGTCCATCCTGCATGTAATCTATCCGAATTATATCCTATGTCAATTTAGCTCAAGTCAAGATGCATCGTATTCATGGAATACGAATTTTACCCAGACGATCTTGATCATATATAAGGATTTTAATCCCGGAGCATTTTCCAAAAACTTTCCCGTCAATATTCGTAGAAAGATCTGATCCATGCGTCCTCCTCCAGCCACAATGGCCCCTTGCATATCCCATGATTTTTCTGTGGTCCCCGACGGTACTCTTTCTACCGAAATTCTTCCATAAATCGACCTGGATAGAATGATCCCACTACATGTCCCTGCAATCCCTTTTAGGTCCTTTTCCTTTGTAGGGAGGCATAATAATGACTCTTCTCTAGTATAAATGGGTGCGGCTATCGAAATATTGTTTAAGAGTGTGTGAAACCACGAAATCACTAATGGGCCACCAGCCTTGATATACTCGGCAGTAACATCAGTATACCACACTTATTTCACTCACTTCGTTTTACGTCATTCACACTTTATATTTTGAGCAATGGAATAAAAGATTGGACAAGTGTATTAGTGCCGGTGGAGAGTACTTTGAAGGGGTTTGAAGGTTTTTTGTTTAAAAATTAAATATATAATTTTTTTTTAAATAAGTTCGGTTTCTTTTGGGTAACCGTAGTACATGTCCTTTTCCTTTGTAGAGAGACAAAAATGGCTCTTTTCCAGTATAAATGGTTACGGCTCTCCTCCAAACATTGTTTAAGAGTGAGTGAAACCACGAAATCACTAATGGGCCACCAGCCTTGATATACTCGGCAGTAACATCATCGTACCCCACAGCCTTACCCTTTTATACGTTTTATCGCACACTTTATTTCTTACACACTTATTTTACTCACTTCGTTTTTGTCATTCACACTTGTGTCAGTATTTGGGTAGATTCTTCATACGTTTTCTAAAAAAATTTCATCCATTTATCTTTTTTTTCGTCCTTATTAATTAAAATTTCTCTACTCACACCCGGATATTTATAGACACTTTAACACCCTCCCCTCTTTTCGGTTGCTCTTTCCTTCACACCGGGCTTGACTTTTACAAGCATTGCATTTATCCTCATTCACGGTATATGAAATTTAAGATTTTTAAAAATAAAATAAAATTCCCAACTATCTGAAACTTCTTTAGGGATTTTAATAGGATAATTACACTTTTTAGCAACACAAAATATATTTTCCCATTTAAAAATAAAAATGTTTTAGCATATTTTAGACATTTATGTTACGCTTCATAACCGGAGCTGTCAATAGGCGGGAAATTTCGGAGGTTCCAATTCTAGTCTAAAATAATAAAAAAAACAATATTTTTAATAATATTGATATGTGTGGTTTATTTCGCGAAACAATCGCGGCCTGTAAACGCGCATATCATCCTCCGCCGACTCTCCTATCACCATGGCCCGGCACCTGCACCCGCGCCCCGCGCCGCACCCCGTGCCCTAAACCCTGGGCAGCCGGCGGCCTTTTCACCTTTCCCGTTAGGGCGCGTAACGGTAAAAAGAGAAAGGCAGGCGACAGGCATCGGGACCGCCGTCCCGTCACCGCCGCTCTACTGTGCCGCCCCCCTGCGCTACGCGGCACCGCGCCCTGCTCTCTGCGCCGCGCCCCTCTGCAGCTGCCTACATCACAGCCACCACATCGAGGCCGCCCCGTCACCGCCTACATCGAGGCCGCCCTGCCACCGTCTATATTGTGGCCGCCCACCTTGCTGCTAGCACCCGCTTACTGTGCCGCTCACGCCATCTCCGCCCACCGTGATAGTAATAGTCTTAAGAATTTAGTTAAGCGACTGATTATTGTATTCACTGTGTATTTTGTCGTATATTTGTTATTGTTTTTTTTTTGTACATATCTCATTACTATCTTATATCTAGCTATATTCTCTCTCTCTATATCTCTCTCATATATCATCTCCTATCTCTCGCTCTCTATATAATCTCTTTATTAATGATCACATTCCTCAATAAGCCGTCTTTCACTGAGTCCACTTGATACACTCGTATCAATATTTATATAAATTATAGTCGATGAACAAAAAAATAAGAAATTATTATTTTATTACTTTTATATTGTTACAAGTATATTCTATGAGCATAGTACACTCGGTTAAAGCAAAATAGCTAAATGCTTCTTATAACCTTACAATTTTTAAAATCAGGACGCTCACCTGTTACCATGGAATAAACCCTCGAAAAGAACAGGATCCAAACCATTTATTTCAATTAACAAATAAATTTTGACTTTGCAGATCTCTTGGGATTAGAAGATAATTTTTCGGAAAGTCGATCTGGGTCAGCGCCTGCCCCTCGCGTGCTCTGTTCTGGTAAAAAACGTTTTTCGTGTCCGCAGTGCGATTATTCGTCCAATTGGAATTCAGAATTCAAAGTACATATTCTTAAGCACACTGGAGAAAAACTATTCTCATGTTCGTTGTAATCGAAAATCAGACTTCAAAAGACAGGAACATAACCACACTGTAGAAAAACGATTTTTATGTTCACAGTGCGATTATTCGTTCAATCGAAAACCATACTTAAAAATTCACGAGTTAAAGCACACTGGAGAAAAACCATTTTCATGTTCACAGTGCGATTATTCGTGCAATCGAAAATCTGCCTTAAAAAGACACGAGTTTAACCACACTGGAGAAAAACGATTTTCATGTTCACAGTGCGATTATTCATGCAATCTGAAACCAGTCTTAAAAAAACATTTGCTTAAGCACACAGGAAAAAAACTATTTTCATGTTCACAGTGCAGTTATTCGTGCAATCGAAAATCTGACTTTAAAAAATACGAGCTTAACCACACTGGAGAAAAACGATTTTCATGTTCACAGTGCGATTATTCGTGCAATCGAAAACCTTACTTAAAAATTCACGAGCTTAAGCACACTGGAGAAAAACCATTTTCATGTTCACAGTGTGATTATTCGTGCAAATCTAAATCAAACTTAAAAAGACATGAGTTTAAGAACACTGGAGAAAAACTATTTTCATGTTCACAGTGCGATTATTCATGCAATCGGAAATCAGATCTAAAAATACATGTGCTAAAGCACACTGTAGAAAAACTATTTTCATGTTCACAGTGTGATTATTCGTGCAATCAGAAAAAGTACTTAAAAAAACACTGGCTTAAGCACACTCGATAAAAACTATTTTCATGTTCACAGTGCAATTATTCGTGCAATTGGAAATCAGACCTCAAAATACATTTGCTTAAGCACACTGGAGAAAAACTTTTTTCATGTTCACAGTGTGATTATTCATGCAATCTGAAATCAATCTTAAAACATTTGCTTAAGCACACTGGAGAAAAACTATTTTCATGTTCACAATGCGTTTATTCGTGCAATTGGAAATCAAGCCTTAGAAAACATGTGCTTATACACAATGCAAAGTAACACATTAATGTTTATTTATTTATGTTTGTGGTGCACTTATTTTTGCAATTGTAAAACTCGTTAAAAAATACATGTGGTTTCACACACTGGGGACAAACTATTTCTTGCGTAATACTGAACACGTTTATGCTTGTGACATCAATAATTAAAGATACGGGTAAACAAGTTCGCATATTGTTATAATTTATTCAATCGTAACCGAGTTATGTTTGAAATTATTTTTCTGATTGTATTATTGTAAAATAATGAATTATATAAATAATTTAATATAATACTTGTACATTATTTGTTACACCATACAGAATAAGTAATTTTTTTTTAAATAAATTTGTTATCTGGAATCGCCTAGCGAAAGAACGTTATTCAGAAATATCAACAAAGTGAGTTTTTGTTAAGAATGTTCTTAGGTTTTCACGGCCACTCAGAATCTTCAAGTTTGTGTTTGCTGGGGTATTATGCCGTGTTGTTACGACCTTTCGGGCCGACGTTTCGGATCCCATTGCAGGGTCCATCATCAGGGCTGATGTGTGAAACGTCGGCCCGAAAGGTCGTAACAACACGGCATAATACCCCAGCAAACACAAACTTGATGAGTTTTTGTTTTTTGTTTTTGTTTTTAAGGACAGGTAATCATTGACACTAACGCAGGTCCCTTCTAACATGCATTACGAACACTAACGCAGGTCCCTTCTGACATGCATTACGAACAGTTATAAGTTATATTGTGAAACTGATCGTGCGTGCCAATACGGTCGATTTTCTCTGTCACCCGTTTGACGAAAACAAACAAAAGAATGCATCCGAGAAGTGCTGGAGACGACCGTCCCTGTGAGTTCAGCGTGAGTGTGAGTTGGCGTTCAGGTCGAGGAGATGCAGAAAAGCCAGATTTTCTTTCTAATCCTGGTCGAGCTTGATGTCTATCCTATCGGGTCGCGCCGCTAAATATTTTTGAATATAGTCCACCACAGGGATCTCATCCCACAAAAATCTTGCCACAAAGTAGAAAAAGATTTTCATCGCTCTATTTGATTTGTATGAAAGCGAATGTATTTCTATTCTTCGTTATATGTTAATGGATAAAGAAATAAATTAAACACGTTAACTTAGTATAATACCAGTATTTATTAGGTAATGTGCCAACCGGTTTCACTTTACTCATGCTTCATCCGGACACTATTAAGAACTAAACAATAAATACAAAAAAGTGCACATATATAACATAATGAGGGAGACAAAATATAAGCTAAAGGATGCTTCGGAGTTTGTGGAATGAAAGATTGTTGATGTCTATTTCTCCTCAGAAGATATGCTTCGGGAGCAAGTGAAGATGTAAGGTTATATTTGTAAGTAAAATGAGGCACAAAGAAACTTCATATGTAGCAATATCTAGTGTATGTTATTCAAACACTCTACTAATGTGGTATCGCCCGTCTTCCCAGCACGACATTCTTTCTTCTCATGTGTTTACAGGCGCGACGGTTTGATTTCGTTAACGTAAACAACTGGCTCAGCCGGTTGTTTACGTTAACGAAAGCAAAGACAGGTAACGCCATGTTGTTTTACGTAATGTTGATGTGGTTCAATGTTGTGCTTGCATTCATATGAGTTTATGTAGAGCAGGGAGTATGAGCACTTTAGCATAAAAAAATGTAGAATTGGGTGGCGAAAGCGTAGAGCTGATAGGAGAGCTTTTGCTCATATAACGGCCTTGGATGTGTGGTAGGTCCCTCTTTACTGCAGTTCAACGTATCACAGAAGATAAGTCAGAGATATTGAAAACAAAGAAATAGTAGTAGGGAGCTGGGCGTTGCGGAATTTATCATTGTATAGAGAAAGAGAATTATATTTCGGAATATTTTAATACAGAATTTTAAATCCATTTCTCTAGGATCCATAGATGTCCACCCTGTATAAGATTAGGTCCTGTAGTTTCAAGTTTGATTAAAGTAAAAGGTCGTGTAATGCATAGATTTTTGCGGAAACAGATCGTTTGATTGGTGGAAAACGCAAAAATCTGTGCTTTAAACGAACTTTTATTTTATTCCAACTTGAAACAACCGGACCTTAGTATTTCGAGTCTTGTAAAAATTTTCGGCCGATGTTTGTGTAAGTTGATGTAGCTAAAATGTTTTTTTTGAAATCTCACCCCCTCGTCAGATTTTATTTTTTGGGAAGTTGATGTTGATGTAATGATTTTTTTCCAATTTCGTACTACTACAAATAGTTCACTTCGTGTCGTTCAATGAAATACCTACTACAATAATATTTCGGGTCTCTACTACAAATGAAGCGCACAGTTTGTAGTCTTCATTCTGAAACGAAATTATTCCCTTCGCTATTGCCGAGATCCAGGGAGGCAATTCGAGGCAAAAAGATTCTGAAGAACGTGCCTACTTGCGGTGTATCTATATACCCATAAAAATCAATGACTGTTGATCTTTTTGTTCTCTAATCTACATGGTTTAATAATAATAATAATTGGATCGTTTATATAGCGCCGTTTTCGTAAGTACTCACCTCAAGGGTTCTCACCTCACACAAAAGAACATTCTGACCCCAAGTTTCCCCACCACTTACCACTATTTATTCTCTGTAGAGAATATATCATAGGGGTAGGTATATGTATACATATCTACATCGTGTGGACAATACTGACCCAGATTTTGCATACTTGCCTTGAAAACATGCCATCACCCCTTTTCAAAAACCCGAAAGTAAAATACGACACATAATTTTTATTTTAATATTTTCTTTATACCTGATAGAATCTACATTATTATATGTCTATCATTTTGTTGTTTTCCAAAAATAAAAACAATCGTTCACATGAACAATCGTATAGAATGAACTAAGTTTGTAGTTTGCATTCTACAACCCTGAAGAAAATATAGTCACTCCACCCTATTCTTGGACATCCCATCCACTTCTCCTGCCTATTTAAATGGAAACGTTGTTATTATAAGAGGCTTTGCAATACAATATAACCTTCCCCCCACAAACTTCTTTTTAACTTCATTTTTAATTCCGTTACTACAAAAATTCTAACTTCCATTTACGACGGAATGTAAATGGAAGTTAGAAATCTATGAAAATGACCATTTATTTTGGAAGAAAATCACCATAAAAAATTATTGATTAATTGAGATGAGCTCTACATCCTCGGCGAGCGACGACTTGATGGTCTAGGAGTGTGGTTGTCCTAGATCATAAGTTGTGTGCATGTGCGACGGTTGAATTGTGAATGAAAGATTTAGATAATTTTGATGATGAGATGGATAAGATTCTTTTGATTGTGATATAATTAAATCACATGATTTTTTCACACAGCATTGTAGCAGTTAAATTCAAATACACAATACCATTATTAATTCCAATAACATTCCAATGCACCAGACAAAGGTTTTCCTAATTATTCCAAATGATGATTTGTTTTTCACGATTATAATTCATTTTTAAATATTTCTTTTATATGAAATTTAAAATAAATTAAATTTTAATAAGTTTTATCATTGAGTTTCGGCGTGTCAGGCTATTATCAAACAGTCTAGAGCAGTGGTTCCCGAAGTTGTCTGGGCTACGACCCATCTAATACAAGTTTACAAACTCGGGACCCACCTCTAGGAAATTTAAACGTTACCAATATGTATAAAGGACTTTTCAAATATCAAACAAAGTTTTAATACAATATTTTCTTACTTAATTAAATAACTACATCGAAAAAGTTATTTCAATGGGAAGGATGAAATTGTTTCCTGGCTGTAGGCTCGGTGCTCGGTCGGTTGGTGTGTCGTTCCACAGGCAGGGCCCACTCAATATTCGCTCGCAACCCGCCAGTAGGTCGCGACCCATAGTTTGGGAAACCCTGGTCTAGAGTCTAGACTCTAGACTGTTTGAATCCGAAACAGCTTTCACATTTAACATTCACTTCCACGCTTAACCAGCAGAACTTAATTTTTTATTGAAATGTAATTTATTTTAAATTTCATTAAAAGTAAACATGGAGTTCTACAAACTAAGCACAAAGTCCATAAATAAAAAATTTAAATATTTGTGAAGACCTTTTTTTAAAGTCCTACTTATCGATTTATTAATAACGTAATTTGACTACGCCCAAAGCATGGAAATAATTGTCTTTTCCCCGCTCGCGTCTATGGTCGGCAGACTTCTGACAATTGTCTATATTGTCTCATTTCTATGCAATTGTCATTATCATTGTCTATACTTGAGCCATCTTAAGATGGCATTTTTGACAGATCGTAATAGTGTTGTGACACACTTAAAATCATTAACGAAATAATTCAGTCGAAAAATTTTTCAAGAATTAATTCACATTTAATTCGGTTAAAAATAGTAAACATGATTTTACGAGATTCTAAGTTATACCATTAGATAGATCTCAACCAAGCGCATCCTTTGGTGATATTTTCAAGTATGTCAGATAAATATTAATTGCGTAATAGGCATCCAAAGTGGGCCGCAACAAACTAAGTGCGCCCGCGCAATTTCCCATATGTAAAAACATATCATTCCCATAGATGTTCACATGAGGAACACGATAAAAAATGTTTCAGTTCGCTAGAACGTCTGTAACGTCCGTAATCTGAGTTCAAAAATATCGGCTGGCGGCCTACCCAGCCGCCCGCGGCCGCCGTGGCGGCGCCGGGTTTTTTCCACTGGCCCGCGTGACTTGTAACGGTCGGCGCGGCCCCCGAGTTTTGCAGGGCTCCCAAGATATTTACTCTCCCATATGATGGCTCAGATAAAACATTATTTCTTTTAATTTCTACTTTAAAATATCACATAAAAGGATTCATTTGGCACATTTAAAAATACTTATGTATTTTTGCTTCCTCGCCTCTTCGAGGCAGGTCATTTACATTAATTCCATCAATATAGCAGCCATTCTATAATTAAATATTTCATCAAACTTAAATATTTCATTGTTTTGTAGCCGTTTTCTTTGCCCTCTAATAAAGCCATAGAAAAAGATCATATTTAGAGGGCACAATCGATCTGTCAGATTTGTTGTGTTATTTTGGATACTTATTCTGCGTATTCTACGCATATTATACAGGCAATCAATATCCTATAACATTTTGAATCATTTCGTTCATTCCATATTGAATGTTGATGGACATCACTACTCTGGTGTTCGCGCAATAAAGTATAGCATTTGTCCTCCAATATTTAGCTGTCGTTAATTACGAAACTTCATGTAAGTCTAAACGTCAAAAGTGCCATCATACAGTGGCCGCAGTGTAATTGCGTATTGTGCATGCTGGACGAACCATGAACCTTGCTGCCCAAGATTTTCCTGCCATCAAGCTCGAGCCAGGGTTTGCAACCGAGGGCTGCGATGAAGGAGCAGATGGTGGAGCACTCTACACTGATATAGACGTATCGTATCCCGACATCAAGCAGGAGTGCTCGGAGTACTCCAGGAAGGCCGACCAGCGCGCCGGTGAGCACTCGGTTCATTGTTAATTAATTCTCAGCAATGTGAATTCTCAACGTGATTGTGACCGTTAAAGGTGTATGAAAAGAAAACGAAATATTTGTATTACACTATTTGAATCCAGTTCTTTTCAGGGCTTGTTTTATGGTAAAAGTTGAGTGTCCCGATTTCAAAAATGAAATATAGGTAATTGAGTTTAATGTATTGAAAAAATTATTTGACTTAAAAGTTTTGTACGTTTTACCACACATTTGACATTTAAATCAATATATCTGTATGTAAAACGAGATTCACAGTTAACCAATATATGTTGTAAAATAGTCATTTCTAACATTTTTGCAAAGACGCTTTTGTGAAAAATCATTTATTCATCATCCAAATATACAAAAACTCGTCAACATTCTTATAACTGGGAATCATTGTGAATTGTGCAAATAAAAGGGCCGGTTGTTTCAAGTTGGATTAAAGTAAGCGTTCTTTTAAAGCATAGATTTCTGCGTTCTCCACCAATCAGGTGATCCGTTTTCGTAAAAATCTATGCTTTGATCGACTGCTTACTTTGATCGAACTTGAAACAACCGGCCTAAACCAATTTTTTTTCTCTAAACCTAACCTTACATAATCTCAAATCATGACAACCCATTGAATCTACAAAGAAAGAGCATCTTAATATACATCTAATTATTTTTATTTATATAAGGACTTTCAAGCTATCGAATATCCAGCCTTTTGCAAAAATCTAAGAAGTTCATTTATAGTCCGTCTAACTTATCTGAAGAATGGCCAAATTTGGAACGACGCCATATTGGATTATCTACAGCTGACAGATCTTTGTTTACAGAGGGGTTCACGACTGTTTCGATAGTTTTTTAAGAAAATTTTAGATTGTCACCATGCCAAAACCATTAAAAGCGGTGTTCGGTAAATAATCTTAAAAACGCATACGTTTTTTGAAGAGGAACAACGTCTAAAAGCCCCAATTATACCGTTTGATTTTGTTCACAGACTTATTGCCGCCACTTCAGGTTAGTGCTGCCATGCAGTTATAATGATGTTCCCATACTTAGTTTTTTATTTTACTATTATACAATTTCTTCAGGTATTTCTGAATCGGCAATTTACAAAATAGTTAAAGAAGGTAAAGCGGCCGTGGAAATGGGCATTAAAATATCTACACCCGGAAAAAAAAGAACAAGGATAAGTGGAAAAATTGATTTAGAAGTCGTAAGATGAGAAAAGTTTTACAACATATTTTATTCGATAATTTTTTACGTAGAATTTTTATTATTTATACTTTTTATTACATAATTCATTAACGAGTTCATTTGTATAAACATCTTTTTTCAAACATAAACTTTTTTATTTATGCACATTAAAGACTGGTTGCATCAACTTACTTTATAGCAATAGTTCATTTAAAGCATAGATTTTTACGAGAGCGAGTTGTTTGATCGGTGGAAAATGCAAAATATCTATGCTTTGAACGAAAAATTACTATAAACCAAGTTGATACAACGGCCTAAACCGATTGATATCCTTAGGTGTTACTGAGTTAAACATGGTGGTCATGATCATTAGGTATGAGACATCGAATAAAACCTGCGCCACACTGCGCGGATCTTCCGCCGCGTCTCTTCTGTCGTGGAACATCGCTACATTTCTTTCCATACAATATGCGCTTATTAAACACACTACGCGGATGATCGGTCGATCTATTTGGTTTGCCGATTTGGCGCAACGGAAAAGACGTGGCGGAAGATCTGCGTAATGTGGCGCCGGCCTAAAAGAATTATTATTGTTTGTTTTTTTTTCCTAAAAATTGTATTTTTCTTTGATTTTGAAAAAACGCCTTTTTTGACGTTGTGTATTTTACGAATGTATATCTTGATAAATTTATTTGTACGTTAGTTTACTTTTTTTGTTTTTTATCGTGTCGTATACTGCTTAATAACTTGTTTAAGAAAAAACGAATTTGCAAAAAAATCCCTACAAATGAGATAATTTTTAGACTATGGGCAGTACCACAACGATTGGGACGCCCTCCTTTATTCTCCAGATAAGTTGGACGGACTATACTCATGTTTTTCTCTTATTTCTTCTTCTTCTTTTTTTATTCTCTCCGCTTCGCGGAAACTGGTGTTAACCGTAGATAAAACGAAATAAAATCATAAATAAAAACGTAGATAAAATCAAATGTCTAAATTTATGATGAAAATTCGGAACTACCATCACACTGTTTCCCGTGGGGGTAGGCAGGATAGAGCACCAAACTTTTCTTATTTTTCTTCCTCTTTCTCTTTTTCTTCCTTGTTATTTGCTAGTTGTAGCAATTTCTTCCCCCCCACAGCGGCTTTATCGCCGGACCGTCTCTTTTGAGGTCTTCCAATGCCTCATTTATTTTCCCCAGGTCTCCATTTCAGAACTCTGGGAGTCCGTCTAGCCTTGCAACATATCCTGCCCATTGCCATTTTAACGACCGAACTACGATCCATGATATCTACTACTCTAGTTCTGCGCCTAATTTCATAATTTATAATTATTTTTTAATAGAATTGCGAACATGGAAGTGTTACATCAATATTCTTACTATTTTCAAACTAAGCTAAACACTTGTGTTATGAAAATAGGACTGACTTGCTGGTCTGAAGTGAGGTTCGACCGCGACCGTTGAATCATGAGGTGAGGGTCCTAACCACAAGACCAACTAGCTACTATCTCTATCTGCTCGTTCTATCTCTTAGGCCAAGCACGGATCTCTCCATGGATCGTTGTGTGAATTCGAGCTTTTCTACACTTTTCTTTGTAAGGGCCATCGTCTCCACTCTTTCTGGCGCCATCAAAACTTGCATCATATATCTTTCTCGCCATTTTTTCCTCATTCCTTCATTCAATTTGCCCAAACCAACTCATAGTAAGGCCACTTTCTTTATATACATTACACGTTCAGCTTTCTAAACTCCTCAAGTTTTGTCCGCCATTTGCCATCAATTCTGCATTATCCTTGTACAGTACAATCAAATCGTTCATTTCCCCTCCTATATTAATACATATTTAGTTCGAATACAGGCTGTTTCACACAATTATCTTCAACGTATTGTACTTTTGTAATATTAAACCATGGAATGATCATCCATTGATTCATACTCACGCAGTACCTACTTCAATTGTAGGATGCAATTGCGTGTACGATTTTACTATCCACCCTCTAACCAGAGAGTACCTTCCATAACCTTCTCCTTATACGTTCGTCGCAAGTAGTTTGTAGATCTTCAAAGGCACACAGAAGAAGAGAAACACCACATACCCAGGGCATATGAGCAATAGCTGACATATCGGCCCTACACTTTCGCCACCCATTTTCGGCATTTTAAATGCTAAAGTGGCCGTACTCGCCGCCCCGCCGACACTCGTGGGAATGCGAGCGGGACGGGGAGGCGTTCACGTAAAACCTCTTCTCTGCCTCCAAAGCGCAGGGACAAATGACAATTTTAATATACTTATCATCCATTAAGTGGGAATTGCGAATTACATGTGTACAGGAAATGCTGAGAACTTTTTTCGTTTTTTTCGTTAATGCTCGTAGATAGAAAATTCTATAGGGGGAGGTGGGGCGGATTGATGCAGTAAAATTCAAAAGCAAATATCATGTGATAAAACATTATATTTTAAATTTATTTTCAACTCAGCGCATAGCTAAATATATAAATATTATAATGTCAAGGGAAAAAACGGTTTAGGTTGCGAAAGAAAAGAAAAATTACGTGTTTTGTAAAAAATGGCTTTTTTATCAATCTGCCCCACCAACGGGGTACTTTGATACATCACTTGGGGCACTTTGATACAGAGTGAAATATGTATGAAATTGGTTTAAATTATAACACTTTTATGAAAATTGTACTTTTATTGTGAAGAGATTGTAATCGGTCTTACATTTTATCTAAAAAAAATACTTGTTACTTGACAAAACTAACAGTTTAAAATATTTTTATTCTTCACAACAGGATTGCTGAAAATATCAATCAATTAAACAAATAGTATTCACAAAGTAAAAAAAACAATTGTAAAGAACTCTAATAGGTCAACAAAAATGGTAAATATAATATTATGAAGAACGTGTATATTGTACATTGTATTCACTTAAATTAACTGAAAAAGTATACATAGATGATGTTCGAGCTGTGCCTTTCGAAAAATATGGGTTAGGCAAGTGTAAAACAACATCTTTAAAATCAACGCTTGCTTTGTCTTCTACATCTGGAAAACCAAAAACACAAGACCTTGGATTTTTTCTGAGATATGACACTTGATAGTCGGTCAAATTGTATTTCGAAATTACTTTGGCCACATAATGAACTACTGATTTCTTCCTTTCGAATTTGATAAGAAGGAAATCCCCAATATTTATATTTTCAGGATTAGAAATGTCAAACACTTCTCCACCTCCTGCATCAGATTCTTCATCATCGTCTCTTTTTCACTGGAATCAGAATCTGACATTGGCTTCAAACGAGGACAGACTTTTTTCTTTTTAGGTTTTCTAGTTTCTGTAAGTCGCAATAAATTCTTTGCCGTTTTCAACTATCTTGCTTTCTGATTCATCAATTTTCTGCATGTAACATTTGTAGCCGATTTTTTTCTGGTGAGTCAGTATAAACCTTGGATTTCCCCTTTTCTCTACCTTTTTTAGATGCTTTTTCGCTGAAAACCTTTTTCGGATATGGTCGTACTGCTGCTGGAGAAATTACGTCATTATTAGTCTAAAAGCCTGACGGACCAGCATTTGTAAGCGGTGAAACGTTGAGAGGTGGAATTACATTCGCAGATGCAGCAATATCTGATTGGTTGTCTAAAGGGTCTGCTAGTGTCTCGTCTCAGTCACAACTTTCATCAATAACTTTATCATTTTGATTTCTTTCCAGCTCCACAAAATCTACTTCTTGTCTCTCAATTTCCTGACTATTTTCTTAGTTTTTTTCTTACCTTTTTCTGATGACAACAAAAGAATTTATAATTTTAACTTAGAAGTGTATTTTATAAATTAAATTGGGGCACATTATTGCACTTATGGGGCACATTGATACGTATCATTGTGCCCCACACTTTACTGTATCAAATTGCCCCAAAAGTTTTTTTTCAAAAAGCAAATTGCGCTAATGAAACTAACTTATTTATTTTAAAAACTGTATGAAATCCTTAATACTTGATGGCCTATCTTACCTTTGGTATATATAGATCTTTACAAGATGGCACAGTAGATCGCTGAAACACTTTTATATTTCACATATTTTTTTAGTTGGGCGCACTCGAAACTCATTCAGTCTCGTAAAATGCCACCGGCTGACTGACTGTCGGCGCGATCGCAATGGCTACGTTCTCACATTTAAAGGCCCTTTTTAGAGATGTCACCACTCGAATACACGGTACCGATTATGAAATAATGCTGGTGTATCTATGTGCCCCTTGTATCATTGTGCCCCACTTCCCACTACCTTTTCTTCGGTCATCGATGATATTCTTTCTGCTAAAATTCTTCCATAAAGTTGGCATCCATCCATCCTCAGCGTTACAACCCTTGGTGGGTCCTAGCTGCCTCCAAGAAAGTCCTTCATGCTGCTCTGTCGCTGACTGCCATTTTCCAGTTTTGTTGCCTCAGGGCCCGGCAGTCCGCAACGACACCATCTAACCACCGGAATTTCGGTCTTCCGATACTTCTTCTACCCATTGGGTAAACAACACCGTTTTTGGGGGCTCCAGATCATCCATACGGTGTAGATGTCCCAACCGGCGTAATCTGTTAATCTTAATGAACTTGACTACGTAGACATCCTGGTACATGTTGTATCTTTTTCGCCATGTTTGACCGTCATTAATTGGTCCATATATTCGGCGTAAGATTTTTCTTTCAAATGTGTCTAGTCTATTTTCGTCATGCTTAGTTAATGGCCAGGTTTCCGAGGCATATGTTAATACTGGTCTAATCAATGTCTTGTAGAGCGTGGCTTTAGTTTTTCTGGACAGTAAGCGTTACCTCAATTGTCCAATGAGACCAAAGTAACTCTGGTTTGCTGCAAAGATTCTTTTCCCAATCTCTACACTAGTGTCACTGTCGTTAGTAACAATGGAACCAAGGTATGTGAATTGTTCAATTCAATTCAATTCAATTTATTTAATGATAATATGTACATGACAAACAAAATGTTTAAGGCATACATATTAGGAAGTATATATCAAAAATAAAAATATTTAATAAATTAAAAATAACATAAAATCTGGTCAAAGGTGTAGGAGAATCCCGCTTCGGAAAACCCCCTCAGACACATGGAATATATCAATACCCAAAGCGATTTTGTTCAGCATAGCTGTGGCTCTTCCAACAGGCATAACCATCGGCAGGTTGGTCCTGTATATTGGAATGTGAAACAATCTATGCTGACGATGTCTAGTGTAATTATCAGGAACATACAAACCAATGCTCTGCATAATTTCAGGATTATCGATCATAACGCGCAACAATCGATAAAAATGTGTAATCAAATACACATTCCTTCTAGTCTCTAAACTATTGTAGCCAAGCATACCCTGGAGAAACTCGGTTGGGTAAAGCCAAGGATAATGCCCGTACTCTCTCATGTAGAGATATCTCAGAAACTTCTTTTGGACTTTCTCCACCATAAGAGAGTACTTGCCCTCATGTGGCCCCCAGATCATCGAGCCACTCTCGAGTCTACTCCGCACCAAGGAGTTGTAAAGAATTCTGAGTACGCGGGTATTCTCGAAAACCCTGGCAGTACGCAGAACAAATCCTAACATTCTCAAAGCATTACCACTGATCGTCTCTATGTGATCGTGGAATGTTAGGTTGCTTACAAATCTAACACCTAGATCTTTAACATTTGATGTTCTTGTCAGATTTTGGTCGTTCATTTTGTAGCGAAAAAATAGAGTTTTTTGGGCCCTAGTGAAGGATGTAACCGAACACTTGGAAACATTAAACAAAAGTTTATTTCGTCTTCCCCATTTACATATATTTGATATATCTGCTTGGAGAAGACGAAAATCGTCCAAAGTTGATACCTTTAAGAAAAGCTTTAAGTCATCCGCAAATAACAGAAAGCGCGAGTTTAAGATTACATTTTTTATATTATTAATAAAAATCGAAAACAACAATGGACCCAGGTTAGATCCTTGTGGGACACCCGAGAAGGTAAAGAAGCACTCTGACGCGAATGGGCCGTAGGAGACGTATTGGTTCCTATTTTGGAGGTAGCTCGACATTAATTTTAGCATACCATCCGAGAAACCAATCTCATACAACCTTTTCAATAAGACATCATGGTTGACTGTATCAAAGGCTTTGGCGAAGTCATTATATGAACAGTCTACCTGATGTCCCGCGTCCAGAGCTTCCGTGACGTAATTTGTGAAGACCATCAGATTTGTCTCAACCGAGCGGCCTTTCCTAAATCCATGTTGTTCATCAATTATAAATGGCTCTACTCGGGAAGCGACGGTTCTCCTTATTATGATTTCAAATACCTTAGCTGGGGCAGAGAGAACAGCTACAGGTCTATAATTTTCTACGGACGACTTAGAGCCACTCGTATGTATGGGAGTAACTTTTGAAGTCTTCCATGTTTCCGGGAAGATCCCTGTATTAATGGAAAGATTATACAAAAAACAAAGTGGTTTTTTTATCAGTTCCACACAACCTTTTAAGAGAAATGTTGGAATGAAATCTGGACCAAGAGAATGAGTATTATTTAATTTTTTTATAGTGTCGGACACATCCTTCTCACTGATATTTTGAACATCAATAGACTGTGCACCGATCGGAGAACATTGCCTAGCAATGTTAATATCCAGAAGCGGAGGTTCACTACTCTACACTGTTTTAAAATGACCTGCAAACGCCTCAGCAATATCTGCACCCCGTACCATTTTTTCGCCCCATGTCATGGAGTTAACATTCCCGCCATCCGCCTTTTGTGACTTTATGTAGTCCCAGAAAGTATTAGGATCTTGAATAATGTTATTTTCCAGGCTGGAAATGAACTGGAAACGGTATGCTAATCGAATGTTACGTCTTACGATGGATCTGTAACGTCCAAACATCTCATAATCACCGTGACGACCAGAAGCTTTCCATTTTTTATGATAGAAATGCTTAGTCCGTATGTCTCCAATAATATCCCTAGAAAACCACCTTGGATATCGCCTTCCACCAGTAGCCTGAGATTTCCTAGGGAAGCAAGTATCAAGTACACCTTCGATAGTACAATAAAAATAATGTACCGCCTCATTCACATCAGATATGCTATACATTTCTCCCCAGTCGATACCGTCCATTAGAAAGTACAGTCGGTCGAAGTCACCATTATCAAAGTTCCAGTCCCTTCGACGAACCGTACCTTCGCCGGGAACTCTGGATCGACGGGGACGATCTGCAATCGGATTATAACAAAACTCAAGTGCGGGGTGGTAATTATCTTCTCTCTAACTAACTAACTAACTAACCATCACGCCGTTTCCCTGCAGGGGTAGGCAGAGAGGATTGAACGCCACACTCTTCTATCCTGGCACACCACTTTTGCTTCGGCCACATTCATACATCTTCTCATACACGTTCTACGATTGTTGCGGCTTTTAACAGGGCCATCCTCAAATACTTGTAGTACCTGATCGTGCCAGGTCTTTCGCGGACGCCCTCTATTCCTGTTGCCTTCAACATTCGCCTCATATATTTTCTTAACCATCCTTTCCTCGTTCATACGTTCCACATGACCAAACCATCTCAGCACTCCTTTCTTTATTCTATCTACCACACTACAGCCAGCATTGCATTCACTTCTAATTTGTTCATTCCTCACTCTATCGACCAAAGATTTTCCACACAAGCGTCTTAGTGACCGCATTTCAACCGCATTCAGTCTACTTTCATTCCTCTTTTGCCAATTCCAGGCTTCACTTCCATACATAGGGGTTGGCACTAGAACGCCATTATGTACCGCTAGTCCATCTTCTCTCGTAAGAGGTGATAATGACCGAGATACGTCAATCGCTCTTTTACAAAATATTAAATCCAAAGTTCTATTTCTGGAGTTCAAAATATCATTATATTGTGAGAGACCTAATACGGAGCAAAAAAAATTGAGGTCAGCTTTTACACTTGAAATGTTCCGCGCTGACTGCAGATTAAAGTCTCCTAATATAATGAGGTTTTTATCCTGAAGTAGTTCTAGACTGGACAACATCTTATCGAAGAACATCTGATATATAGCCGTCTTACTCGCCGGAGGAAAATATAATACACAAATGAACGTGATATCGAGACCGTATTCCACTGTTTCAAATGTGTAACCATGCTGATGGTTATTGAGGACTGGCTGATTCCGGGTATCATTTTAACTGGCATATACTTTGTTTTTGCCTTATTGATTCGAAGTCCTACCCTTCTGGCTGATGATTCCAATGCCGAAAATGCTTCTCGTTATCTTGCGATAATGTCGATATCATCAGTGTTAGCGCCATAAATTAATTTGTGAACTAGGAAAAAGGTATTCCTTCTCTCCCAGTCCCTACCCATTCCCGAAACCAAGCAAGTACTAGAGCCGCTCCACTTTTGAAAATCGAAGCCGCCTCAAGAAGGAAAAACAGCTGCAATCGCAATAGAAAAAATATCGGAATAGAAAAAAGTGACCGCATAGTTTTCCGCTGTGAACTACCGCAAATTGAAACAAAGATTTAAATCTTGACGCGAGTGCTTTACATTGAAATTAACGTGAAACACCTCGCCGCTAGAAGTTTGGAGATATAGAAGAGGCAAGAGGAGATACGCAAAATCGAAGGAAGAAAGGTGAGTGCTTGCCTTGTTCCCAATTACCCATACCAATATCTCCCATCCATATGGTCCTTCCACCGGATATACCCGCTTCCTAGCTTCCCTTGTATCTAACATAATTACGATCGCATACCAAACGCATACATAATGTCGACATTCCGCTTATATCTATCGTGATCGCCTCAAAAAACAACCGCATACGCCGACTTTGTTCAATTCAAAACATTTCGTTAAAAACGCTTATTTATCTCATAACGCTTATAAAATTACTTGGCGTAGTTACTATTATATTGAAAAAATATATTCCCATTCGTTATATATTTAACTGCGTGAATAATAAATAAATATACTACCTACAAACTCGTTTGAAAACTATTCAAATTGTACACAAATTACAAGCTCGGAAACACGGAGAGCGCCGAACATTGCCGAAGGCACACCACGCTCGGTAATTTCCGCTCGGTTGACGGAAAAACCCGAACCCGAAGCACGTTTAAAATCAAACGTCGAAGTAATTGTTATTTATTTCTATTAGAAACGCGTATTATTAATAAAAATTATCAAGATTTAAGATTTTTCAAAACTAAAGCAGGGTTGTCATAACTAATTGCAACTTTTCATATTATAAAAATAATATTTTAATTTATTTAAATTTCGATTAATTCTACAGTTTTTAAAAATAATTACAATCAACACATTTCTTCAGTGAATTTTCAAAATGGCTACGCGAAACAAAGATAGTGAAATAAAAAACAAGATACGGATTTTACAAGCTAAAAAACAAAGTTTATTTTCAATGTTGCAATCCTTACATGACTTAAGTAAACAAGTAGATGAAGAAATAAAACGAGATCTATTTCTCATACGCATACAGTCATTGGAAAATACTAGAAGAGAATACACTGAAGTAACGGACCAGTTAAATATAACGATAGTAAGCTGTGATTCTACATATGAACCCGATTTCAAAGATCTCTGCGCGTTCGACGAGTTATATTGTCAGATAAAAGCGATACAAGTAGGGCTTACAAAATTAGAAAATCAAAAACCGCTAATAAATAATTACGAAAAAATAAATAGCAAGCTTCCGGCATTAGAATTGAAAAGTTTCGATGGTAATCCAAACCAATGGGTTTTATTTTACGAAAATTTTAATTCGCTAATTCATAAGAATCCGCATCTGTCAAACGCGGAAAAGGTACAATACCTTGTCGGAAAACTTACTGGTAAGGCTTCATTGGTATGTGCAGGTGTCCCGCCTATTGCAGCTAATTATGAGATTCTCTGGAAATCGCTAAAAAATAAGTATCAAGATAAACGTACTCTCGCCACGTTATACCTAGAACAAATTTTAAATTTCAGGGGTAGTCAAACTCCCTCGCAAAACGCATTAGACACGTTCTTAGAAAAATTCTATTCCGCATTTTCCGCATTGAAACAACTTCAATTAGATGATCTAGCTGACTTTACGTTTACACATATCGCGTTATCCAAATTGGATAAAGAAACTGTAACACTTTTTGAACAAGCAAAACGCCATGAAAATATACCGACATTTGAGTCATTGATTACCTTTGTGAAGGAACAAAACCGAATATACACGCTTCGTAACGCAGGGTCTTTTCAAACTAACTCTTCAAATTATAATAAATCTTCTACTTCGCAAGTTAATAAAAATTATAATAAAAGACAAAATTATTCTGCGCAATCATTCGTTGTCAGTAACAGCTTTCCTAAGTGTCCTTTTTGTAAAAACGATAATCCTCATCCACTTTATAAATGCGATAAGTTTCTTCTTTTAAATTCTCATCATAGAAATGATTTCGTGAAAAATAATAATTTATGTTTTAATTGTTTGGGCTTTCATAGTGTGAAAAAATGTAAATCGCAATATAGATGCGCCATCTGCCAGCGAATGCATCACACTAAACTTCACATAGAGTCTTCGATGGCAAACACACGCTTATCGTCTAATGATAATACGTCGTTTAACCGCGCGCAAACATCATCGCCCGCCTCACAATCACAAACGGCAAACGCAGCCGACGCTTCCAATTTTCCACTCTCTATGCATAGCAATGTAACGTATAACCAGACGCGTCCAAGCTCTTCTAATTCGATTACTCTGTTACCTACTGCGGTAATATACGCTTTAAACGATTCCGGCAAAAGATTAAAAATCAGAGCATTGTTAGACAGTGGTTCTACAAGTCATTTTATTACAAAAAATTGTTGTGATCGCCTTAACCTGAATATTTTAAATTCTCCAGCAACAGTCAGAGGCATAGGGAACTCTGAAAAGCCAGTATTTGGCCTCGCTGATTTGACAATCTCTTCGCGCTTTGATGCACGCTGCAGATTCAAAATAAACGCACGTGTAATCAGCACAATATCGGATAAAGTTCCAAACGCTTATGTGAACATTCACAAACTACAACATTTGCACGGCCTACCCTTAGCTGACGAAAATTTCCATACGCCCGCGGATATTGATCTTTTAATAGGCAATGAACTATTTCCTTTCTTGCTGGGAAACCAAAAGGTGATGTCATCCGACTCAAATGCAGTCGGGATACAATCCTCGTT